>PVHP010000600.1:0-12050 GCA_004024765.1 Zapus hudsonius
CCTTTACATATGCAGTGTTCTGTCTAGACCCATGACTGTCTTGAGAAGTTCAAGACACCTGCCCCCACGCCCCTGTGAATAAATTAGGATTTCTGAGGCCCCTTTAGGCTTGTGCTCCCAGCAAAGACCTTTGCACCTCGAGGAAGACCCACTTGAAGGTGTCCTTGTGGCAAGGTGACAAGGCAGGAGACTCACACACAAACCTTGGGAAGGTTGCCTATCCCAGGAGGGGCTGCTTCACTGTGACAGCTGCTCTCTTGGGACAGTGACCCCCCCAAGAGACCCTGCTAAGCACTTCCTTGGCCTCTGCAAAGATTCTTTGTTTGGTCAACCTTTAGTCAGGCTTCAGGATTGGCTGCTGAGCCTTGGAAAACCCAGTTTCAGCACGGAATCCTGCTAAGGTGGTTTAGCAAGGCTCCCACGCCCTGTCCCACACAGTTCCACAGGTGATGTTTGCCCACGATGGCCTGTCCTCAGAGGGAACCTTGTTAGGTTGGTTTACTTATCACTGATGGTTCCCCATACTTACCATCTATCCATTGTCCGTGCTATTTTGTCTGTTGGACCTCGTCTCTTTCCCCAGTGAGACCCCATGGCAGTGTCCCATACCTCTCATGTTCTCAATACATCTTCTCTGTTGTATTTGAAGAAATATTATCGAACCTACTGAATAGGTGTGCTTTTTTTCTTTAGCATACCCTTTGTATAAACCCCATTTATATGAGAGGACTTTGCTATCATAGAAAGCTCAAGGCTTTATTGATAGGATGGTGTAGCAAAGTGGTGTGTGGGTAATTCCTTTTGTGTTGTTCCAGTACCCCTCACCCCCAAATCACTTCCCCTTCGATGGACAGGAAGGGCCTTGGGTTCTTACTTCTTGATCCCCTGTGTTTGGTAGGGAATGGACTCTTGCTTTTTAAAATGAAATGCTGGTTTTGATGTCAGAGGGAGGCAGGTAAGAAGGCATGTGCAGAAAAAGAAGAAAAGGGGTCTTGAAGGGGCTCTGTATATATCCTGGAATCCTGAACTCATGAGTTATCTGGGGGGAAATTGAGTCAGTGAAGCTGTGGATATCTGGGAATGAAACTTGCCTGACCTGGAGGTGGTGGGAGCCAACACAGAAGTCTACAGATGAAGCCCAGTGATCACTAACTGCCTAATGTTCCCAGATGTGGACCCTCCAGATGCTGAGTTCCTCTGATGGTTCCAAGGGAGAGACGAGGACAAGATGGTTGGCACTGAACCAAATTTAATTTTCTTTGGAGAAATTAAGGCAATGCCAGGATAGTGGAGGTTCACATCACACATACAGATTTTTCAGTTCTGAGACAGGTCTATAACTAGCAGCTTTAGAGGAGGGATTCCCCATCTTGTCACCAGCTTTTTTTAAGGCCCAGGTTGACCTTAAATTCACTATGTAATCTCAAGGTGGCCTCGAACTCACGTTGATCCTCTGACCTCTGCCTCCCAAGTGCTGGGATTAAAGGCATGCACCATGACGCCCAGTTTGCACTCGTTTTTCTCCCCCAGGGGCACCCCTTTCTCTCTTTCTTCAAGTGCTTCCCACACTCTCAGGAATTGTTAAATTAGGTTCCAGGACATCTGGAGTCAATCCTGCTTCTCCAGAAGTAGAAACACTTGTGGGGAATCCCTTCTCTTACCCAGGATGACCTTCCTGAGAGTAGATCAGACACACAATGCCCCTGAGCAGGGGGAGATCAGCCCAGAGAAACTGGGAAAATGGACAAATGTACTCTGCCCTGCCTTGGACACCTGAGGTTCCTTGTAGATGAAGAAGACACCACATTTATAGTAAGGGTTTCTTTGGTTCCCCCAGCAATCCCGGCACACTTTCCAAGTATAGAAGCAGAATCAAGCTACTCAGGGGGTTCGTGAGGTATGGGGGTTATTACGGATCTCAGGTGCTCCTGCAGACGTGCTCCACCCTGGCAGGTGTCCCTGGGTGGCAGAGGCCCCCACAGCTTCCTGGTCCTTCCCTGTGCCACGAGCTCCAGCTGCCCACGCGTGAGCAAGTGCAGCCTGGGCAGCACAGCCGGGCATCCGCACACTCACACTGTGAGACTGGATCCTTCTTGCCCAGCACAGCGGGGTGAGCATCCTTGGGGATCCACCTTGCGGACAAAGAGGAGACAGGACCAGAGCCGAAGCGCAAGGCAGCCAAGGTCCCCGGCAGCGCCAAGGAGACCTAGACATGTTTTTTTTTTAAATATTTTTATTTATTTGAGAGAGAGAGAGAGAGAGAGGGAAAGAGAGAGAGAGAGAAAGAGAGAGAGAGGCAGACAGAGAGAGACAGAGAGAGACAGATTGCATTGCTGCAAGTGAATTCCAGACACATGCGCCCTCTTGTGCATCTAGGTTTACATGGGCACTTGGGAATCAAACTCAGGTCCTTCTGCATTGCAGGCAAATGCCTTAACTGCTAAGCCATCTCTTCAGCCCTAGACATGTTTTTTTTAAATAAATCTGGTTCATAGTTCAAAAGTACACATGAAAGTGTGCTTCTTCTTATGCTGACCCTTGCCTTAATCCCCCTCTTCCAATGCAGCCATGGTTAACAGGTTCTTATATATTATTTTGGAGACATTCATCACTTTTACTGAAACAGATTCTATCAGCTTCCTGCTCTATTCTTGCTTTGGTCATTTCACAGGTTACTTTGAGGAGCTGTAGCTCAAATCCTCCATCTTTATGAGGCAATTCAGTACTTCATGTTGTGACGTACCTCAACACAGAGCCGGCTTCCTGTAATGGGAATGTTTGATTTCCATCCTAGCAGCTCTGGGTCAGAGAACTTGTTGGCTCGGAAAACACAGGGAAGGATGGTGAGCTATGGGTTTGCAGAATTATCTGGACTCAGATGCCTGAATTCAGAGGCCAAGAGAAAGCACATCTTGGCCAAGGATTTGTTAATATGGACAACTCTGGAGCAAGGCTTTGAAGATTTGAGGCAACCCCAAAGAGACCCCAATGGCTAATATTTTGGAATCCATTAGATTCCACAGAACGAACTCTTATATATTTGTATGAATGTCCTCAGGAAGGAAACTCAGTGTTGGAATTATCACTTCATCACCTGTAGGCCCTCCAGAAAATTCCATTGCAATGAATATAGTGTGGTATTTTGCCATCTGGAGGGAGTGGGGTTTAATTCCAGGATAACTTGTATACCAAACTCTTTGGATATTCAAGTTCCTAACCCAACCTACACCTATCTCTAGTGTACTCTAGATTACTTAGAATACTACAATGAAATTGATAGGTAACTACATTGCATTATTTAGAAAATACTGAAAAAATTATGCACGTTTTAGTACTGGTGTATTTGATTTCTTGATTAGTTTTTATCTGTCAGGTTGAATTCATGAATGTAGAATTGATGGCTAAAAATCTGTGGAAACTAAGGGCTGACTGATTATACCCTATGAATCTTCCAGCGGAGAACTCCAGTCCTTCCAAAGGCCTTCCAGTTATTTCTGGCAATCAACCGAGGGTGTCTCAGGGACATCTAATAGTGAGTCCTTTCAGCAACTGCAGGCTTCCTGGGGTTGGTCATCCCTTCCTCTTGGCTCTGGCTGGGGTTTCACTGAGCTGAGCAGTACTTCTGCTTTCTGCATCCCACAGAGGCTGCCTGTGGAGAAGAGGAGACACTTCCCATCCCCCATCTGTCTGTCACCAGCTCCATCCTGTCTTCTCAGGCAAGAGCAGGGATGTTCCAGTTCTGGGGTTGGCTTTTCCCAGGGCTGGGTCAACATTCAAACATCATGAAGTCAAGGTCCTCTCCTTCTGCTGACCTAAAACGCAGGTGAAACTCTCTTGGCAGGAAGAAGTGGGTGACAGCTGTTTTGACACCTGCTGGGTTTCCTAACAGCTGAAATTTGAGGTGAGTAGTGTGAAGACACCCGGTCACAACACAGTGGACTGTAGATCTGATTCTGACACACAGTCACGCACCTCAACATAGTTAAACTTCCTTGGTAATTGCACCCTTTGGATTGCAAGAATGATCAGTTCTGTCACAATGAAGGAATTGGTTGGGTGGAAGGTTTTCCTGAAAGAAAAAGAGAGTTATGCACTCTCCATTTTTGTTTCTTCTCCTAGGGAGTTTCATGGCACCATAGGCAGGCACACTGGCTCCCACTCAGTTATTCTGAATTGTAGGAGTAGGACATGTGCCCCCAGGAAGTGCTGTAGGACTCCTGGGTGAGGCGTACGCAGCAGTAATGCTGAGCCAGTGTTGTCAGTACATAGAGATGACACTGTTTCTGATTGATGGAGGCTCATGCCCCTAGGGTATCACATACTCTTAATATGTGTGGGAATATTCTGAAAATCATATTTAATATTTCATGATAATTTCATGTATAAAAATTAAAGTGATTTTTTTCCTGTAACTCGAACTGCCAGATATGAAACTCAGAAACACTCATTGCTTATGAGATAGAGAATTGCAAAAGTGAAAATAAATAACAGAAGGGAAGACAGCACGAGGAACCAAACCAGAATTGGGCTTGGTGGTAATTATGTAACAGGCTGAGCTGGGGATTCGAATTTCGATAATACCCCGCAAATTCCAATGTACCTCAAAACTTAAGGAGTACCCAAATTCTTGTCTATAAGGTTAAAGAATTAAAATTATAGACCACCTGAGGATAGATATGGTGGGAGACTTTATTTAAAGTAAATGAGAAGCTACAGAGATCTCCAGCCACCAGTGTGGAGAGAACACGTGGGAGAGGTTTTAACAGAATCTGTGCTGTTCAGCCAAACAAGCAGGAAAAGAAAAGATCATAAAAAGGAAAGGTTCATGTGGAAGAGAAATCCAGGCCCTCACCATTAGGCTGTGGTGAGGAGCCCTTACCCACGTCCTTCTGCTAGACCATGAGAGGGAAGAAGAGAAAGAATTATCTGTTCAGTGAGTATTTCCTGCCCCAGGTGAGCAGAGAGACAGGTGGTTGGTTCATACCTGACAATCAGTTTTAGCGCCTAGGTTTGAACTCTAGCTAGAAACACCTCCCACTCAAGGGAACTTGCCTGAAACTGTCACAGTAAGAATTTTGCACTTATCAGAAGTGATATGGAGGCCAGGTGGGCAGTGTGGCTGACTCCTATAATCCCAGGGCTCATAGTGAGTTCTAGGTCAGCCTGGGCTAGACTGAGACCCTGCTTCAAAACCAAGAAAGAAAACACAAACAAAAACAGAAGAATAAAGCATATAGATAAAATAAATTTGAGATACACTCAGCTATTCACAACAAAAGTATGCTGTGCCTCACTGCCAGCTGGGGTAACACACAAAGAAAATCTCTGTTATAACTGTGTGTGTGTGTGTGTGTGTGTGTCTGTGTGTGTGTCCTCTGATGTCAGTATAAGCTGGATGATGGGGAAGTTTGGCCAAAGGATAGAAACATAAACCTAACAACTGTCTTCCAATTAGACCTACTTTATAGGATCAAGAAAATGTCTGCAGTGCCTTAGGCCTTCTTGACTCCCTACCTCTACCTATATAAGGGGCCATGTAAAGAAAACCCAGAAGAAGCCATCTCTGATACCCTCGATGATCTCTGTGTGTTCAAACTCTGCTTTCCAAACAGAAAATACTGAGCAATAAGACTAAATAAAATATCTTCTCCCAGTCCCCAGAACTCCATGGCATCTCCATTTACCCGTTAGCAAAAAGAAAAAAGAAAAATAAACCAGGGAGCCCAGCTCTATAGACTGTACAAGAACCAATCAATCATCCACTCCTATCTCTGTAACACTCCCAACCAGGGAAATGTAGAGTTCTCAAGGACAATTTTTTTTTAAATCATGGACCTTCCACAAGAGAAGCCAGAAAGCTTCTCTGAGGACTCACCTCAATTCACCAGCAACTTTAAGACCTTAACTTTAGCTTATGGTTTTACATGGAAAGGTCTATACTTAGTCCTGACTATTTGCTGTGCCTTTGGGGAAAAGCAGAGGATCTGGGAGGAACCCAGAATGCATGTAGATGAGCTATTTAGCCAAAGTATTGTTTGTGTCTGCCCATTCCTCCCGGAATAGGAACCCACTGGTTGGAATCATTGAACACCCCAGCAGTACCCACAGATATAAGATGATGGTAGAGTCTCATGCTAGAATGCCAAGTTGTATTAAACGTGTTAACTAGAATAAGATCAGAAAGGTTACTCAAGGAAGGGCAGAAAATTCTGCCCATTTCTCAAAAGGCTAATGGAGGCTTTCAGGAAGTTCACCAACCTCAATCACTCATGCCTTTGAAGGACAAGATCTGTGACATTTTATTAGCCCGTCACCCTTGAACTCTGTAAGAAGCTTTACAAACTACAGGTGTGACTTCAGAACCCTTGGACTTAGCTGCTGGACATGACTTCTTGGTGTTCAACCAGGGACATCTGAAGGTCAAAAAGGAGAAGAGAACGGGGTCCAAGGACTGTCTTGTCCTTGTAACACACTGCCAGGCTATCCACCAAAGGACCCTCTGATAAGCTTCAAAGAACACAGGACAGAAGCCGGATCTGCTTCAAAGCAAATGTCCAGGCCATTGGGCATGTCTGAATGTGAGGACCCAGAGGCCAGGCATTGGAAAGTAGACTGTCCCTGTTCTCAGAAAAGAAAAGGACCAACTTCTAACATGACCATCTTCCAGGACTGAAGATACCCCAGGAAACAGATGGACAGACAGAAAAACAGAAGGCAGACTTACTGACTTCCCCACCAAACTACTTGTTCCCTCCAAAGATCCACCAAGCTAAAAACTCATCACCATTTCCCTTGTGATTGTGTCATGTGTGTTCAGAATTATTTGCGTTTAATTGTTTGTATGTCATTCTATGTCAAAACAGCATGTAAAAATAAAACAGCATGTGATAAAACTCAGTCAGCCCCTAAAAGGCCCCCAAATAACTGAGTAACATAACCTGTGGTCATTTAAAAATATTTTATTTATTTATTTGCAAGGAGAGAGAGAGAGAGAGAGATAGAAAGAGAGAGAGAGAGAGGAAAAGAGAAAGAGAGAGAGAGAGAGGAAATACAGAGACAGAGAGAACGGTTGCACCAGGGCCTCCAGCTGCTGCAAGTGAACTCCAGATGCATGCGCCCCTTTGTGCATCTGGCTTCACATGGGCACTGGGGAATCGAACTTGGGTTGTTAGGCTTTGCAGGCAAGCGCTGAGCCATCTCTCCAACCCCACTCCATTTTTTATTGCATGCTCATAGAATTACTTTTGGCATGCATAATAAAAGTGTGTATATAAATCCAAGTGTTTGGGGGATATATTAAAATGCCTGATAAGTGCATACTACCTTATAAACATATATTATCAATTCCTAAAACTTATTAAAATGGTGTTTTGTGGCCTTTTGCATGTTTCATAAAAGCTTACAATGCTACTTGTTTATATAAAACAACACTCACAGGAGTCATAAGATAGAAGTTTTATTAAGCTATGAAACTTTATGTTGGAAAGATGAATAGATTTTGATAAAGATTTCCTTCCAAACCTGGTTCTAAAACAGAGAAAAGATTTCATTTATTTATTTGTTGTGCTTACCACAGCACACGTGGAGAGGTTGGAGAACAACTTTTGAGTCAGTCTTTGCCTTTCATTTTGAGTCATGACATTCTGGGAAATTTTCTGTCTTCCCCTACCTTCTTGCTGAAAGTACATTGGCACTATAGAAGCCCAACAGAGCTTCAGCCTCTCTGTGGGGTCTGCACATCCTCAGAATTGCACAGGAAACATTTGATCCCCTGAGCCATCTCGTCATTCCTTTATTTAATTTTTTTTAAAAGTCACAGGTAACAGAAAAATAAGAGCATAAATGCATTATGTTAATCAAGAATACCTCTAATTCATGAATGTGAAAAATATTTTTAGGGGCCAGGCATGGGGGGTGCACACCTTCTGTCCTAGCACATGGGAGGTAATAGGTAGGAGGATTACTGTGAGTTCAAGGCCAGCCTAAAACTACAGAATGAGACCCTTGAAAAAACAAAACAAAACAATAAACAAAAAATATTTTTAGGGCTAGCAAGATGATAGTTCAGTGGATAAAGCATTTACTATGCAAGTGAGTGTACCTGTTTGGGTGCCCAGAACCCTCATAAAGCCAGATGCTGCAGAATGAATATCTATAATCCAGGACCCCTGTGGTGAGAAGAAAGCCAGGGACAGGAGTTATCCCGAAGCTCACAGACCAGTGAGCACGGTGAATGCAGCAATGAACAATGAGAGAACCTGCCTCCAGCAAGGTGGAAACATGCAAGGAACAACATCCCTAGTTGCTTTCTGCCTCCACGTGTGTGTTATGGCGTGAGTGAATCTGCACTCACATACATGACTATATACGTATGTATATACATATATATATTACACACATATGCACCAAAAATTACTTTTAGTAAATTAATTGCTATGGATTTCTTTTTCAGAACTATATATTCTGATTAATAAAGATAAGATTTTTATTAAGATGTTAAAGATTATTAAGATTTTTATTAAGGCTATAAATCATATAAAATGATGAATAATATGTTTGTCAAAAACCTTTATGTTAGGCGTGGTGACACACATCTTTAATCCTAGCATTCTGGAGGCTGAGGTGAAGATAGAAGGTTCGCTGTGAGTTCAAGGCCACTCTGGGACTGCAGAGTGCATTCCAGGTCAGCCTGGGCTAGAATGAAACCCTGCCTTGAAAAAAAATATTTATGTTAAATTTCCTTTTCCCAATAAAGATTTCAGGAGATACAACAAGATGTAGCATTCAGAATCTAAGTAAGCTTGTTCTGTATGTACAAATGGTTAAGTCCTAAGTAATAATAACTAATATCTTACATTTTACAGATATGTTTTAACTTACAGTTATAGCATTAAGATAATAGAAATTCTTTCTTGTCTAACTGTGATCTTCTTTTTCAGAAATAAACATCTCAGGAGGATCACCATGAGTTCAAGGCCACCCTGAGACTACATAGTGAATTCTAGGTCAGCCTGGGCTAGAGTGAGACCCTACCTCGAAAAACCAAAGAAAGAAAGAAAGATAGATAGATAGATAGAAAGAAAGAAAGCAAGAAAGAAAAAGTATCTCACATTTCTTGTCCTTTCTAATTTAGACTAAAGAAAAAGAACAGCCATTTAAAAGCCTAAGCTCTTGGTATCCTCTCCAACCAACAGACACAATAGGGAGCGAGTGTTCTTTTAGAAGCCCCTTATCACATGGAAGAATTTCCAGAAGACTGCTCATCACCCTTCAGCTTCCACCATAGGAGTTCTAGAACCACAGTTCTCTAGGCCAGGGCCTTGCTGGAAGAGGAGGGCTGGCAGAGAGGCCTCAGGATTAGCATATGTAACAAATCAGCTTGCAGAAAAACACCTTGTGATGTCAGAATGAGGAGAAGGCAGGCGCTAGTTAAACCCTTAAAGCCCTCCACGCTGAGCCAGGTAGGTAGAGCTTCCACTTATCTCAGGTCTCTGGCCCACTTCTTAATAAACGGTCTCTACTGCTACAACCATCTATGTGTCCAGGACCCAGTCCTTTGTCCCAAGACACAAGAACCTAGAAATTTCAGCAGATGCCTTCTGGTCACAGATCCATGCCTGGAACAGTGATGCAGGTCGACCACTCGATCCAAGTCCCATGTCCAAGGAGGGGAAGCTGGGTGACAGGCAGTGACCAGTACCTGGAGCTTCTGGGCCCGAGGTGCTGTTTAGCTAAAGGACTTTGAGTTTGTGTGCTGTGATTATTGCAGCTTTGCTGCATTCAAGAGAATCTGAGTGCAGACAAGAGAGGAGAGAAGGCTTCTCCCTGATGCCATTGCTGTCCCTTCCCCAAATGGGCCGGATCCATCTCTGCATTCCCTGTTCTCTGGGTTTATGCTCTGTGTGTGCCTGTGGCTTTGAGATGGGCTTCTTTTACCTGCACAAAGCAGGAAGCTGAAGGGAACACCTCACCTAGGTTTGCACAGATTCAGATAGGAGGGTTTGCCTCTGTTTGAAACTCAAAACGTGTGCTTCCTTTGGCAAGTGGCTTAGAACTTTTCCAGAAAATATAGTGACTGAAAACAGTCCAGGAAGTCTGGAGAGACGCTTTGCCCAAGGACAACGGACACGTGGATCTTATCTTCCTGGGGACCTTGTCTGGGTTGGCAGATGCTGGATAGGCCACATGAAATCAGGGCGGATGCTAAGACACAGCAGGTCCAGGGCAGATCTCAAGCCAACCCATGATCCTTCCCAGGGCACATGCTGGCCAGGCCACGGTCCTGGAAGTTCGTGGATGATGTCTGCATGGGCTCACTATTTAGCATCATTAAGATAAACACATCACCTGAAGCCTGTGGCTGTCACCAACGCCCCACCTGTCTTAGTCATTTCCTCACCTCTGTGGGCAGAGTTTCCTTTCCTGATAACTCTTCCTGTCATCGCCCCTCTGGGGCCCTGGGTAAATAAACTGCGCTTCACACAGGCTGGAATTTCTCTAAACTTGGCCTTGTTAGGTAGAACCTGCCCTGGAATTAACAAGAACAGGTGTCCAAGCAGGAGACATGGTTGTAGCGCCACCTGGTGGTATTCGAGAAGAGTGCATTGCGTGGAGAATGTTCCACCCACCCATGGGGTAAAAGAAGAAATAGTAAAATAAACAGCATTCACGGGTGGCCTAGCAACAAAACAATTCCGACCTGGACATAATTCTACTGACTTTTAAACTGTGATAATAAAAGTATGTTAGTGTCTTTTAAAATTTATTCCATCCATGGCTGGAGAGATGGCTCAGCGGTTAAGGCACTTGCCTCCAGTGTCTAAGGCCCTGGGTTTAATTCTCCAGGACCCACATAAGCCAGACCCACAAGGTGGTGGCCCTGGCTCGCTCGCTCGCTCTCTCTCTCTCTCTCTCTCTCTCTCTCTCTCTCTCTCTCTCTCTGTATCTCTCTGCTTGAAAATGAATAAATAAAATATTTAAAAAAATAAAATTTATTCCATCCAGTCTCACTTTCCCCTTTATTAGTGTACATTGATTGTACAAAGTAATAGTTCCATTGTGACATTTTATGTTATGAATATTGCTAACCTTGAGTGATCAGTTTCCTACCATCAACCCATTAACGAACACTCGCATTTAGGGAAAATTGGGAGAAAGGATGGAAACTCGTTACTGAGAGAGAACTCAGGTTTCCAGGGTATCTTTGCAATTCTGAATCTTGGTGTTGTGGAAAGTCTCAAAGGTAGTTCTAGACCCATGCTTAGCATTTTCCCAACTAAGGACTCTGATTCTGCTGCTGGTGTTCAGGTTTATCTTTATTTAGAGGCCTGTTAATTTAGGTTTACACCATAAGGGAAACCAAGGATTCAGCTTCAACAATGAGATTTTACTTATATGGTGCTCATACTGTTTTCCAATAAACATGCAAAAATAATAAACATAAAAGCCATTGAACAAATAATCTTGGGAGGAGGTACACTGACTCCAGGGTTACTGCCATTGACTATTAATTTGAAGACTTTTTGAATTTTCTTTGAATCTGTTTATACTGGTCATGGGGAAAAAAAATCACATCCCATTGCTTTGGGTACCACTCTCTGGGAACTGAAAACTGTATTAGAAGATACTGCTCAGCCGCTGACCTAGTCATTAGTTTATCAGATATTAGCAATTAAAAAAATAACTCTCTTAAAAGATGAGAAGACATTGGCCGTAGATCTTATGGAATGCTTTAACTGACTGGGGTCAAAGCGAAGCCTTTGAGTTCTCTCCAGATGCAAAGAGAGGGGTAAACAAAAGCATCTAATATCCAATTAGAAAAATGTTCCTTTAATTTCCACTTAGGACAGTGATGACCAGGGAGAGTGTGTGTGTGGGAATCTGAAAGTCTTTTTAAAAAGAATTCCAGATGGGCATGGTAACACACACCTTTAATCCCAGCACTCAGGAGGCAGAGGTAGAAGGATTGCCTTGAGTTGGAGGCCACCCAGAGACTACACAGTGAATTTCAGGTCAGCCTAGGTTAGAGTGAGATCCTACCTCCAAAATCC
>PVHP010000600.1:12150-123735 GCA_004024765.1 Zapus hudsonius
CCCCCCCAGAGCCTACCTTGAATAATTTTATTTTTCCCCCCTTTTTTCTTTATTATCCATAGTTAGATACACTTAATGAGCGAATAATATGTTGATGTCCCCAATTCCCAGATTTCCCTTCTCCCTGTCCCCAATCAGCTGGGTATCCTCCTCCATGGGCAACCTGTGATCAGTCCATGGGGTAGGGGGTTATGGATAGCCTAGGAGTCAACCCGGTTCCAACCCCCTTTGTATCTTGTTACTGAGGGGAGCCATATCTCTGGATTTTCTCCTCCACAATGGCTCTTACAATCTTTCCACCTCCTCTTCTGCTCAGTTCCATGAGTCATGGTGGGTGAGTATTAAGGCTGCTTTATTGTTGAGGTCTTAGGGGTCTCTGTACTTCTGCTTTAGGTTGTGTTGAAGATCGTTGGTGTCTGTCTCACTGGCTTATCCTGGGTTGACCAATTGACTATGGTTGTAGGTCTCTTGTTTATCCCACCTCTCTCTGTGGGGTTCCATATGGATCCTCCACGGTCTGGTGTGGCTCATCTCTTGCCAGGAAGTCAACTATCAGCCTGTGGCTCATTGGTAGGGTTGGTAGAGCCACAGCTCTCTCACTGCATTCTGAAAAATACAAACAGAATCTCCATCAGAGAATGAGATCAGTATAGGGTTGGATGATTTTAAATAGACAACATATATGGTATATTGTTCCTACATCTATGGATACTGGCAAAGGAGTTAAAATGTGGCTTTTGGCCCTCAAGATTTGAATTCTAGCTTGATCTTAAGCAAATTACTTAACCTCTCTGTGCCATAGGCTCCATATATGTAAGATGAGGATGATGGAGTTGAACTCCTTTAAAGAATGTTGTGAGGAATGGACAGGAAACCATTTGCTAAGAAGAGATCATAACTAGTCTGTGATTCTCAAGGCTGGCTTTCACTAGCCGACCCCGATGAAGGATGGTGAACTGGACAGACTGTGGTATGCTGGAGCCTCCCTCATCCTAACTGAAAGTTCTTTCCTGAATAGCGAGTGCTGGGCTTGGGTTTAACCCACCGTATATGTGCCTGTGGACTCACTCTATCTTTTCCAGAGTATTAGAGATGTCAAGCCTTAGTCAGCACAGACCTCATGAACCTCCCTGACTAGCAAGCACTTCAACAATTGACTTTTCCCTCCCAGGAACTATTATGTAGTAAATTCCTTTACTACCCTGTGGTCTTGTGTCTGGCAAGTCAATAGATGCTAGACTTACCTTTTAATTTTCATCTGTCTAGTCTATTATCATCTAATGAGTCATCCGTCCAGCCATCCGTCCGTCCATCCACCTCTCCGTTTATTTTATTTCTCTAATAACTCTGATGGTTTTATTTTGTTAACAGGCCTAAATGAATTATTACATGTAAATCACTTCACACAGTGCTTAGGACATGGTAAGGACTTATATGTGATAGCCGTTATTATCTATTCACTTGCTTGTATCTATGTATGATTGACATGTCATTTCTATATTTTAATTATATCTCATGTAAAAGTGTACATAAGTGATAATCCATTAAACCTCAGTAATAGACTGTTTCTAACCTAGGTTTATAAGTAATGACACAGTGTTCGGGAGGGAGAGTTGGAGTGTCTTCAGTGGGAAACAGGCTGGCATGTGTTCAGGTCTAACAAGAGCCAGAGACCTTCATGTCTGAAGGCTATTCATTCGGATTCTGTCTGACTTTTGAATTTATGAAAATTATAAGTCTGAGCTCTTTGAGCACACAGTTAAAGGTAGTGTGTTCATGAGTGGTTGTCTGAGAATCCTGTTTCAGAAGCTCAGCATACACACATGCACAGGCGTGCACGCACACACACACACTCAGCCTTAAGCTTGGACTCTGAACCCCCCAGCAGCACACAATGTGGGTTTTTGTTGCTGGGAACATGGCTGTTTCTCAGAGGAAGTAGACCTTGAGGACACTTCTAGGAAGTGATCCAGAACAAGGCTGTATTGTTTCCCAGACCTGCTGGCCTGTGTAACCTGAAGTTCTGGGTCCTGTCCCCACCCCTCTGGCCAATCAATCATGGCTACAGTGGTGGCAACCAGTCCAGGTTTCCTCATGAAGCTCAGCCCATTGCCAGAACCCATCTGCCTTTTCACTTGCACATGGTGGAATTGACCAGTCAAGAGGCGCAAAGACTGTTTTGAATCGGGCTTCAAGCCCTGCAGAACTTTAAGCAGAGAAATGGATAGAATTCTTGATGTCAGGGGTGCTAGATGTCCCTACCCCATGGTCGCCCACATTAGAGGATGTGGGTTTTTTTTTTTATCAGATATATCCCATAAACTCATGCATTCTGAATGCTTGGTTCCCAGCTGATGGCAGGTGGGGAGGTAGAGCTTTGCTGTGGGAGGTGTGTTGTTGGGGCTGGGCTTAGGGGTGGTATAGCCAGCTCCCCTTGCCAGAGTTCTGCTCACTCTTTTGATGCTATTTTTCACCTTCTGTGACAAGGAGTTGATTCCAGCCTCTGTTCATGCCATCCCTTTCCCTGTCATCATGGAGCGTCCCCTCACAACTGGAAGCCAAATTAAATCCTTTCCTCTCATTTCTGCTTTTGGTCCAGTGTTTCATCCCAGCAAGGAGATGGTAACTGCAACAGAAAACAGGTGGACGGTGACTGGAGACTTCTGGGCAAAGACCACAGAAGGGTTACCTAGAGTCAATAGTCCAGGCACCTGACCTTGGTTGACATGTTGAGCTTTTCCTCTTCAAAATGCCCTTTTAATTGAAACCAATTAATCATGTAATTAGAAGTACCACTTCCTGTCAGTTGTCCAGCTGACATGATTGAAGCACCTGCCTTCAAACCTGTCCTGAAGGAACTAGAGAATCAAGAATGAAACATGGACTTTAGCAAATGACAACGAAACATACGCTCCCATGGGCTGGAGAGATGGCTCAGCAGTTAAAAGCACTCACTTGCAAAGCCTGACGGCCCTGGTTTTCAATCCCCACACAAAGCTAGATGTGCTAAGTGATGCATGCTAAGTGATGCATCGTTTGCAGTGGCAGGAAGACCTGGTGCACCCATACTCACTCTCCTGTCTGCCTCTTTGTCTCTCTCACAAATAAACAAAAAAATATTTATTTATTTAAAAAAAGCCGTAGGCACCCAGGGCTCTTCCCCAAAGGCTGGAGGAGTAGTGAGTGGTAGTATTGTAGGAAGGGGGACAGTGGCTGTGACCTTGGGGACTTATCACCTTCACTTTAAACTCCTTTTCTTCTCTCTGATGCAGAACTCTAGAGAGTAACAAAGTTAAAAAGAAAAAAGAGCACGCCTCCCCCTTGAATATGATCTAAAGCCAAAATAGAGAAGATTATGTAAAGACAATATATTAGCAATTTAAAGCAAACATATGAATCCTAGAAAAGAACCCTGTGGAAAGATTAAGTATTAAAATACAAGACAGTATGGAATAAGTAAGCTGTGGAATGAATTGGTCAGTTGGAAGATAAGCTTAAGAGATTTTTCTTGAAAAGAACAGGAAAAGATAAAGAGATAAAGTATAGAAAGAAAGCTAAGGTACAAGAGCTGAGAAGCACAAGCTTCCAGGTAAAACAGGTCCAAGAAAAGGTTAAAAAAAAAAAAGAGAGAACTGGAAATATTTGAAGAAGTGATGGAATTAAGTTTCTTAGAATTGAGGGCCTTGGAATATTCTCATTTAAAGGGGCCTGCAGCATACTCCACAGAGAGACAAGCAGAGAGAGAGAGAGAGAGAGAGAGAGAGAGAGAGAGAGAGAGAGAGAGAGAGAGTTTCAATTTCCAATGACCCAGCCTCAGAGGCTCAGGCCTGTTCTTCTCACAATCATTAATCAGGCTAAGCCAACAAGTTTGCAGGCTACAACGCAGACAGAAGTGAAGCCATTATTTAAAGGTTTCTGCTGTGTTTGGGGTGTTAGAGGGTAGACTTTGAGCCTTAATTATTCCTGCCTCAGAGACTAGTCACCCAGATAGGGTTTGAAAACTCTCCATTTATGCTACCTGTTTGAAAAAAAAAATGATACACAAATAAAAATAACAGTAGAAAGGAAAAGAGAAAAGTCACCCTAATCTCAGCATTCCAAAACCACGTTTTCTTCTCGTTATTTTTACATACATAGACTTCATCTTTCAGAATAGTCTTAAATTCAAAGCAAAACTGAATATATAAGCGTGTGGTACATTTGTGAGTTACCGAATCAACAATGCATCCACTATTAATGGGGGAGGGTTGTAGTTCAGTTGGTAGTGTTTACTTAGCCTGCATGAGGTCCTGGGATTTGATCCCCAGCACCGCATAAACCTAGCATGATGGCTCAAGCCTGTAATCCCAGGATTTAGGAGGTGGAGACAGGACGATCAGAAGTTCAAGGTCATCTTCATCTACACAACAGTTCAAGGCCATGAGACCCTGTCTCAAAAAATCAAAACGAAATTAAACGAACAACGCCATCATAAAAAGAAGCTCTTATTATTAACCAAGTCTACGTTTTATGTTAAGGTCGTCTCTGTATGTTGTCTGGCCTCATGGGCTTTGGGATGTAGGTGAGAACAGTCTCTATCAGTTCAGTATCATGCTGAGCACCTTCCGTACTGTCAGAGCCCACCTTTGTACACTATTTGCAATATCTTCTTTTTCATACAAGAGTCCCATAGATGCCCTCCTTTATGACAGTGAACTTGATCTATATGTTTAAATATTGTGAGATAGTCCATTTCCCTAATACTGAATGCTCATGCCGTCACTTATCATATAGAATATTTTATGATTAATTCCTGGGAGCAATTTTCCAGGAGGAAAACAAAATCATTTGGAAAGAAACAGCCCTGGGTGGCATCCCCTGGCATCTCCGGGACAGAAGGCTTTTGTCTGAAGGCTGGAGGCCTGGGCCTTCCAGGGCCAGCAAGGTGGAGGCTGGAAGGAGCGTGTGCCAACCCTGGTCATTGCTTCACTGGTCCTAATTTGAAGTGCTGGAGCATTCATTCACTCCTCTACCGCTGGCATGAGCCAGGGCTCCTGCAGAGCCTTCAGACATACACCTGGCACTGTCTGTTGCTACGCTTGTTTATTTGATTTTTCTTTTCCTCCTGCTAGGATTCGCTGGCTGCATGGAGAAAGCAGGGTTGAAGTTGGTGGAAGCCAACGGGAGTAATGTAGGAAATTTTGCAAAACTCTGATTACCATCATGGTCAAATGCCTCCTGGAAACAGAGGCAAACGACTCAAGTGTCAGGTCCTCTTGCCACTTTTCACAGTCCACCCACACACTGGCATTGGTATCCATTAGCTCTGGAACAGAGGTACTTTTTCATACAGGGGATCCTCGCTACTGTTGGGCACCCCACAGCCTTTCTGCAGGGTGGCATCATAAGTGCCTCTTTACAAAGAGAAGTCAGATTCTGGAACAATCCAGAGGTGATGCTTCCAGAAGTGGTTCTTCATGTGCGCCTCAAGGTGCCAGAAGTCACATCCATGACAGTGGTTTCCTCCCCCCCAACCTCCCCTGCTGAGGATGGGCCGCCCTGCACGTCCGTCCCACTAGGGAGCGGAGGGAGGCTCCATCCGTCCAGCACGAAGGCAGAACCGCAGGGACTGGCCTTGTTTGTGTTTTTACGCTGGAGTCCAGCCTGCCCCAGACCTCTGACCCAGAACGATCTGTCCCAAGCATTTCTCAACCTGACATCCTGACTCAAAACAAAGTGAAGAAAATCCCTCCTGCAGCCCAGCCTTCACACTCAGGGCTCATTGGGGGCCAGTCCTGTGGTCAAGTGCAGATGAGTCAGTTTGGCTGGGACTCGAGCAGTGAACCGGACTGTATCTGGCCTGGCCAGGCAGAAAGAGACTGGAAGAGGCTCAGAGACCCGAACCACTTATCACTTACTCCAGGGCTGTGTGTCACAGGCCCCCCTCCCCCTGCCTCAGTTTCTTCTTCTGGTGGAGGATCCGTTCTAAGGTCACATGGTGGATCTAGCTGTCATTTCCACTTCCTTCAATTTTTTTTATTTTTATTGATACTTTTCATAATTATTTTGATCGCAGGATTCTTCTCTTGTTCCCACCCACACCTCCCTTTCACTGAGCTCCTTCTTTGCAGCTCTTCCTCTTCTACTTTGATGTCTCTCCTCCCTCCTCGACCATCAGTACTGTCCAGGCAAACCACAGAGCTGTGAAGACCACAGCCCCTTCATGCACCCCTCCCCATCCTCTGTCTCTTCAGTTTTTCTGTAATGACCCTTTTCTGCAATGTCACCTCATGGGGCATTTTCTTTGCCTAATTTTATAAATTTTTTACACTTAGAAGATACTAGACTTCATCATGACAGTTTCATTTTCTTCTCTTGCTTCCTGTCCCCTTACTGTGTTTTGTTTTGGAGACTGGGGTTCACTCTGTAGCCAAGGCTGGCCTGGAACTCACTAGGTTGCCTAAGATTACAGGTATGTTCCTCCATGGTCAGTTTATGCAGAGCTCAGCATTGAACCCAGGGCCTTATGCATGCTAGGCAAACACTTGGCTGATTGAGCTATATTCCCAGCCCCCATACTGTGTGTGTGCATGTATGTATTTATTTATTTGAAAGCAGAGGGAAATAGGGAGAGAGAGAGAGAGAGGGAGGGAGAGAGAGAGAGAGAGAGAGAGAGAGAGAGAGAGAGAGAGAGAAATGGGAGAGAGAAATGGGCACACCAAGGGCCTCTAGCCACTGCTAACAAACTCCAGATGCATGCCCCACTTTGTGCATCGGGCTTTATGTAGGTTCTGGGGAATTGAACCCAGGTGGCTAGGCTTTGCAGGTAAGTGCCTTAACCACTGAGCCATCTCCCCAGCCCCCTGTAGTGTATATGTTGTAGAAATGGTTCTGAGTAAGACTCAAAGGTAAAGGTCTGTCTGTACCCAATGCCTGGCATGAGTAGCCCTCAGGTTCCTGTAGTGTTTGAGTATGTGGTAGCCTGGAAGACAACCTATCTGTGGGGTCTCCCGTGTTCAGGAAATCAGCAGAAGCTTCTCCACAGCCCAGCGGCAGACTGAGTGCTGAACACCGTGGAGCTCCCCGTGGGTTGCTCCTCCATCAGATGTCTGTGGCTTTAGGTCAGAAGCCTCTCGGGCAGCATGGCTGTGCCTGTGATGGGGACATGGGCTCATCTCTAAACTGCCAGACGATCTGGCCAAAACCTACACATGCCACTAGCCCGAGTTATCTGAGATGCTACTACTAACCTCTCAGTCGCTAAGGCTGGATTCCAGACCTTTCCCACAGCTGGCAAGAGCCTAGGGAGCTCCCGTCAGGCCCCTGGCTAGCTCCAGAGGGTTCTCGGAGCAGAGCCAGCGCCGCTCTGGTCAGAGCGTTTCTGTGGTGTCGCAGAGCAGTGGGAGACGCCATGAGATTCTCCAGCAAGAAGCATCTGTCGGCTGCGGGAGGCCATCAGAATCCAGCAGTGGAGAGAGCGACGGCACTTTCCCTACTTCTGAAAGGGCGTCTGGAGTCCCACACCGCTATCCCTGCCACGCACACACGCACACACGCGCGCACACACGCGCGCACACACGCGCACGAACGCCTCCCCAGCTGTCAGCCAGCTGTCAGCCAGCTGTCAGCCAGCTGCCATCCCCAGCGCGGCCGGCAGGTGGCTCCGCCCCCGCGCGGAGCCCGGGCAGCCGCGGGCCGATGCGAGCCGAGACCCGCGGGCGAGCGAGCGAGGCCCTCGCTCGGAGCCTCGGTCACGGGCCTGTGCGTCACCGCCGGAGTTCGCGTTGGCTCCTCGCGGGTCTGGGTTTCCAGGCAGGATGAGCTCATGCCGGATTCCAGGGCCTGGCTGTGAGTCACGTTCACTTTCTGTAAACTCAGTCACTGCTCCACCTCCCCTCGCCGGAGAGAAGAGAGGGGGAGGGGGAGGGGGGAGAGAGGGAGGAAGAGAGAGAGGAGAGAGAGGAGAGAGAATGGAGCACCAGGGCACACCTCTAGCCCCTGCATGCACCACTTTGTGCTTCCGTGGGTACTGGGGAATTGAACACCTTAACCTGTGAGCCATCTCTCCAGCCAGTTTTTTGAGTATTTCATAAGTACTTTTAATTTCTTTCTTTCTTTCTTTCTTTTCTTTCTTTCTTTCTTTCTTTCTTTCTTTCTTTCTTTCTTTCTTTCTTTCTTTCTTTCTTTCTTTCTTTCTTTCTTTCTTTCTTTCTCTCTCTCTCTCTCTTTCTCTCTCTCTCTCTTCCTTCCTTCCTTCCTTTCTTTTTTTACCATACCAACTTGGAGCAGATCAGCAGGTGAGGTTTTTGTCATCCATAAAGCTTGTGTATACACACTGGTTCACCTTGCCTTGGGATAGGCATTTAAAGTTCCACAGAATGCCTGAAAACTTGGATAATACAGAATCCTACTTTTACCATATTGTATTATATACATAAATACCTTATAATGTATTGTGAATATATACTTTTTGAAGTTTGAGATGCCACGACAAAATCAGCATGGGTTTGCTTTTCCTTTCTTCACAGTTTTATTGGTAGGAGATTAATTCTTAGAGTAAATCTCAGCAGCCTCAGTTTACGTCCAGAGATTAAGTGGAGAATTTCAATGGTGTGTTTTAAAGAACACACACTACAGCTTTTCTTTTCTTTTTTTTTTTTAAAATTTACTCATTTATTTGAGAGAGAGTGAAAGAGGCAGATAGACTTAAAAAAAAAGATAATGCATGCCAAGGTCTTCAACCACTGCAAATAAGCACCAGACACATGCACCCCCTTATGCATCTGGGAAACAAACTCAGGTCCTTATGCTTTACAGGCAAAGGCCTTAACTGCAAAGCCATCTCTCCAGCTCATGTCACAGCTTTTCTATGGCCTATGCATTGTGGGCATCATTCTTCTCACACTTTGTGGTCTCTTTCTGAGTAAAGGGGACTTGAACACAAACGCTGCAGTGCTGTGACAGTCATTTTGATAATGACGGCTGTTACGAAGTGACTAGCAGGTGGGTAGTGTATACAGTGTGGACACACTAGATGAAAGAATGATTCATGTCACAGGCTGAACTGGGCAAAGAAAAGTTTTCATTAAAATACTCAGGATGGTGTTCAATTTCAAGCATATGACTTGTTTATTTCTGGAATTTTTCCATTGAATACTTTTGAAATATTGTTGACTTAGTTGAAATCACAGAAATGAAAACAATGGCTTTCAGTTACATATTCAAAAGTACATTGTCTAGACATTCAGGTAAAACTTGCAAAATCTTTTTCTGGCAGGAAGCTTTGGAGGGGACAGCTTGTGGGGATGATGGGGACTGCAGTCATTGTCTTCTTCCATAGCTGTTGTCAGCCCTTGATTAGGGGGAGAGGGGAGAGGTCCACAGGGCTCAGAGGACTTGAGCAAGTGAAGCAGAAGGAACCTGGGGACAGTGGCCACACTTACCCAGGAGAAGCCCGGGATGAGAATTAACTTGAGAAGGGGACAGGGCACTCCAGGAGGGGTCAGGACCAGAACTGGCCTGTGGGAAGGTGATTCCTTACCATGCCCCCCATCTAGGGCTCATATGTAAGGGGGAAAACACATCCCCAAGAAGATTCCCAAGCCTCATTTCTAGTTCTGGCTCACCTGGACCCTGGGAATTTTTCTACCAATTTTCAGTCCCCTTTTTCAGTTTGTGGAATCCCAGATGCCTTTTGCTCTTCAAGTGCTATAGAATCTCTATGCCAGTTACATTTTTATGTTGGCTGATTTATATAGTTTTTTTTTTTTTTTTGGTCTTTCTATGCTTTTATAAGGAAAAAAAATCTTTGGGACAGGATCAGGTGTGAACCATTTTTCAAACTTTTTCTTCTTGGCTCACTGGTGTGGGCTTTATAGCTACTCTTCTTTTAAGACACAATTTATTAATTTGTATATAATGTTTGGGATCATCTTCATCTCCGCTTACCCACTCTCTCTCCACTGGACCTTTCCTCTTTCCAGCCTCTCCTCCTCCTACTTTCGTATCTGTTGGTAAAAATTTACTCAGGAGTAAAGTTGAGGGTTGCTTGTCTGGGCATGGGGAAAGGGTTATTTAACTGCATGGGCGGTTTACCAGAGGTCATACCACTGAAGAACATGTCTCCCCCTCCGCCAGCAACCATTCGTTGCCAGTAACTCCTCAGGGAGGGGTGAAGCTTCTGAGCTGCTCTCCTTCTGTGACAGGCTGATGGGTCCCGTCCTGTGAGCTCCTGAGTGCAATGACCACGTCATGCTGGAATGACAGCATTCCACAGCGCTCCCCTCCCCCGCTCCTCCTTCTGTGCTGGTCAGAGTCCTGGAGGGTGTGACGTAGATGTCCCATTTAGTGCTGAGCATTCGTTCAGTAGTCACCCATTCTCATGCTTTGGCTGGCTACGAGTCTCTGCATTGACCACAATTCACTGCAAAAAGAAGCTTCTTTAACCCAAACCTAGAGGAGCTTTCATTTATGGGCACAAGCACAAATACTGAGGAGGCAGTGTGATTGGCACAGTGCGTCTATTTAACAAAACAACCTTAGTAATTTCTTTCCTGGGGCTGATGACCCACTCAGCCACGAGCTTTGATGATGTTTACAATAGCAGGCATGAATTTCTCAACCAGAAAGTGCTATCTTACTCCCATAACAGTGATGCCACTGATGTAGCAGTTGGCACACCTTGCCTGGAAGTGTGCACAGATGGGGAAAGTTGTGGATGATGTTTCTCCCCCGGCAGCCTGCATAACCCTTCCTAGCTCTGTGAAAGCTCAGCTATCACTCTCATCTTCTGCTTTAATGGAATTGCGTGAGGGCTAAGAGGAAGGATGAACATGCACCTGCCAGGCACCTGCCAGACACAAGGATCTGAGCATCTCAAGTGATCAAGTAAACAAGAAAGCACATAGACAAAGAAAAACTAACCAAGGAGGAAAATAATGCTCTTCTGTTTATTATGTTCTCATGCAGGTACGCAATGTGATGAACATTTTGGCTTGTGACATAAAATCTATCCCTTCCTGACTCAGGGGCTAAAGAAAAGGAAAGAGCTCAGATTCTTTGTGAATGTGTGTTTGTATGTCTTTCGTGTGAGAGAAAACACGTGCAAAGTGAAATTTTGCTAATATTAGGTTCTAACTCTTCCTGACTCATCAAGGCAGAAGGCCATCTCTCTGCATCTCATCTGCTGCTTTTAAATATGTGACCTTGGCAGAATGGGCAACATCCATAGAGTAAGGTGGCTGACAGTCACAGAGGGCGTGGGGAATTTCCTAACAACCTGGATGCCAGAAGTGTGACTAAACCCAGTTCTCACTTTGCTTTTAATCTTCGGTTGCTCAGCTTTTGTGGGGTGAGTGAGGAAGACCAGTTTTAGGTCTCAAAAGTATCTCATCTCTTTTTATATTTGCGAAGGTCAGGGGCCTCCTGTGAGTCGAGATGGTCTTACCAACAGGGCATGACCACATCCCAGCTCTCAGGTGAGTGATCTGCCTGAAGAACCCCACATTCTGGAGCCCCAGAAAGGAGGATGGCTGGAATATTGCTGGCTAACAGTACTGATTTTATGTAATTAGCAGATGGTAGGATGCCAGGCAGACTTTTATCATCTACTTCTCTTCCCTTATGAGTACTGTGGTTGGCACAGTGGTGGTTTCCTGTCTCCTTCTCTATGGTTGCTCAAGAATGGGTGGCCATGTTTGACTGACTCATGCCCTGATGCCTGTGATAGATGGAAAGAAGTCAGCACGGAAAGCCCTGGAATTGTCCCCTAGCCTGCCCTGTGGCTTTCTGCCGATTCTTCAGAAATAGTTAACTTTCAGAATGAACAGTTCCCTCGGCATCCTTCTTCATGTGGCCATGGCCAGCCTTCCCGGCCTTGGTTTTCAGCGGCCACCGCTCCTCCCTGCCCTCTCGTGCCAGCTCCATTTCCCAACGCCGTGTCTGCGGCGGAGGCCTTCGTGGTGAAACAGCTGAGTCACAACTTTGTGGCTTCTCTACAATTACCAACCTTAGCGCATTGCAGGGGGTGGACTGGACATGAAATACATTGGGAACAGGACAACTGCGTTCTTGAAGCCAAGGCTGTTTTTGAAAAGACTGGAGCCATGCAGTCGTCACCTCTTTCCACAGCTCTTCAAATGAAAATGAAAATATCCAAGCCAAGAGCGCTGTCAGCCTCACACACCCTGTAGTTACTGTGTCTCGTGTCTTTGCTCACGCGATCAGGCATCCTTCCATCCTTCCTTCCTCCCTCCCTCCCATCTTATTAGCTGGTCTCACAATCTCTCAATGCCACTGTCAAAATCACCTTTGATGTAGAGGAGCTCTGGAAGCTTCCTGTCCTCATTCAGTTTGGCATGGGGCCTGGGAGGGTATTTATTTATTTATTTAACACAGGTTCTCACATAGCCTAGGTTAGCCTAGAACCATGTAGCTGAGGATGACTTTAAACTTCTGATCCTCCTGCCTCTGCCTCTAGAGTTCTGGGGTGACAGGCATGCACCACTCCACCACCCGGTTTCATTGTGCCCCAATTCTTGACCTTCACAGTATCTTATTTCACTTCTGAAACTTGCACACAGTGTTCTCAGATCATTCTCTGGGTACATCATGTGTCTAACCAATTGGCAAGTCTTTCACATCAAGGCACTGCCTTCAATTATCTCTTGTTTCCTCCCCAGGTGATATGCAATCTAAGTAGCATCCCATCGCAGACCTCTGTCGCTTCCAGTTTGTGCCACCTGAAGGCCCTTCAAGTGAGACAAGAGCAATGCCCTCCTCCGAGGCCCGGGGAAAGGCCTCCCAAACAGCAGGACCCACAGACTACTTGAGTTTCAGATTCTGCCTCTACCCTGAAATGGTCCCGGAGGAGATGACAAATCGGGGTGTCCCTACTGCTTGGCTGCCACTTGCCACATGCTTCCTGGACTTGTTTCCAGGTAACCCTAATGGCTGTGTGCTTCTGGGAGGAGTAGAAAAGAACTCACCTGTTCTTTAAAACCACCAGTAAGTGGTTTTAAACATATAACAGCAGTTAAAAGCTTTTAAAGAGCAGTTCTCTCCATCCGGCTGCCGAGGCCCTGTTTGCTTTGTGATAGGAAACCCCTAATACAATACCTCAGTTTGGCAACATCCGACTAGGGCAGAAGGCAGGTTGAACGGACAAGAGATTTATTTATTTTTTCTTTGTAGAGCCTTCCACGGAGTGTGGGAGGGAGGTCACTTGGGGAAGCAGCAGCCTGCTAGCACTTCATATAGGTTCTTCACTCATGGGTCAGGCTAGACAAACTCCTTTATAGGTGAGTCTGAAACACACTGTGGAGCAGGTTATCCCGCAGGCCCTGAGGAGGTGAGGGAGTTTCCGTCCAACAGTTGCCAGGGAAATGGACCCAAATTGTGTGTATGTTTTGGCTTTTATTTAGGGTGCAGATGGGTTCTGTGGGTCAATCTGGGTCTGACTGGGTAGCTTTAGGCACTGGAGGAGACTTCCCTTCTTGAGAGCAGTGAGCAGGGATCTCATGTTTATAAACATCCCAAGCCCCAGGCTGTCTTCTCTGAGGACACAGGAAGTAGTAAGTACAGTTTGTTCAGGAGGCTTCAGTCCCTCCATTCTTGCCCAGCAAAGATCTCTAAGGTGCTGGAGATGGGGCAGATGTTTATTGGTTGAGCTTTGAAAACATGGTTTAAAATTTTTCATTGTAGCACCGGGCGTGGTGGGGCATACCTTTAATCCCAGCACTGGGGAGGCAGAGGTAGGATGATCACTGTGAGTTTGAGGTCATCCTGAGACCACATAGTAAATTCCAGGTCAGCTTGGTCTAGAGTGAGACCCTACCTTGAAAAACCAAAAAAAATTTTTTTTCATTATAAATCTAATTATTAGGTTTTCTGTATATATGTTTAATTTTTTCCCCAAAACCATTTGTAAGGCCATATTCAAAGGAAATATAGTTTTTGTTTTGGTAAAGGATTTATTTTGTATGTGTGTGTGTGCTGTTATGATTCTTTGAAAAGATGTATATTCTTCCCTTCTTTATGATATATTTCTTTGACATTAAGTATTCACTTAGTATTTGATGAATTTGTGTCCAATATTTCCTAGCGTTTCTATTCATCTGGTGTGGTCCAGAGTAAACACCATGTCCTCACTCCATTTGATTCCCCTGGGGGGGTGCTCTCTTTTACCTTGGAGTGCAAACTGCTTCTGACAGTTGAGGAAGAATTCTGTGACATAGCACCTTCTAGAGTATAAACAAAAATATCCAGGTTCATTTTATATAATTGTCTATGTGGGACCCAATTAAAATATGTCTTAGAAGACATGAGTCATTTGAAGTTTTACCTCTATGAAGTAAATATATATACATATGTATATGTATATATATTTGCTGTTCAGTGACTCTATAAATATTGGGATTCTAAACTATCATCATACTGGAAAATAAAAATTGCTATTTGACTTTAAAGACTCTGAAAGGACTGGTTCATAATTTCCTTAATTAATTGGAGTGGAATGATAGGAACTTAATTGTTCATGTTAAGGCAGACTCAGGCTTGACAGGCCTTGATTTCCAGCAGGATTAAACTCTGAGTCACGTCAATGTTGAGTGAAAGCTTCACGGAGAAGTTTGGAGAAACAAACAAACAAACAAAAAACCAATCTGTAGCACCCCATGTGGGGATCTGAGAGTCCCCACAAATAAAAAATACTCAGATTCATTTTCTATGATCCCACTGTACGTAATTCAAAAGAAAGACTATTCGAAGCCACAAGAGAAATGTTAAAAAGTTCTCCCATGGTAGCTTCTTGGTTGACTAAAATATTTTCAGCTTTTCTTCCTTTTGGACTTAGTTCTGTTAGGTGGGCAGCTAAGGAGGAGGTCCTTGGAAAGAATGTGTGTGCGAAACCCAGCCAAGGGCCAAAGAGGGTAAAGGAACAGCACCAGCAAGAGTCATAGAGTGAGTGGATTTCAGAATGTGTAGAACAGTTCTTTTTAAGGCCCGAGTGCTGGGTACTCAGTTTATGTTTGCACACATTCACCCTTTGGCTGGATGGCTGGAGGCACACGGTTCATTAGGAAAATAACCAAGGAGCTAAATATAATCGAGGAAGTAGGCTAGGCGGCTGATCCCGGGCAGACAAGAATGGCTCACAGTCCATCCTAAGAGATCAGAGGCCAAGCCAAAGCAGTGCGTCTGTCCCTCCAGCTCAGCCATCCAGGCCATTATCAGACCAGGAAGGGAAGGGAGTTTCAAAGGGCCTTTTGTGGAACACACACAGCTTTGGCCCCTGAGATTCAAATCAGGATCTGGAAGCCTGTGTAGCAATGGCCTGCGTGCAGATACTTAGAGACCAGCCACTCCCTCCCTGCTACCTTTCCTTCAGGAAGCTTCCCCCATAGTCAGACCCCAGTTCACTAAAAACCAAGCAGAACCAAAGAAAAATTTCCAGTTGCAATATGAAATATAAGCTATTTACCTGTTTGTAGACAGAATGGTAAATGTTACATCCTATTTGTGTGTGTGTGTGTTGGATGCTAATCAACCAAAAGGAAATACATTTGAAAACTAAAATTTGTTTCTATATAATATATACCATACATATATATGCATGGACTCCTAACAAACTTTCAAACTCAGTGTGCATATATGTCTCTCTTTATACATATATACATATACATATATGTACACACACAAAGCTGAGTAGATTAGCAGTAAACTTGATAAAAATTGAAATAAAGCTTAACGAAATAAATGCTCACTCGTTTTTACCTCTGTCTTCTTTCTTTCCCCTAGAATGGCCCCTCTCTTCCTATCTTCCATGTTATAAACGCTTTCAGAAAACTTGGGCCTTCTGCTTGTGTTCACTATTTAGCCACTGAGCCTTTAGGTTTTACATCCGCACATAGTTCTTATTTCTTTGGCTGACTCTGCTTTCCTAGAGAAGCAACCTCAGGGTCTCCCAGCTGCAAATGTGGTGTGTGAGGAGACAGTGCCCACAGAGAAGAAGACCTCAGTTCCCCTTCCTTCCCACCTGCCCCTGCTCAAGCCCCATTTTTTAGGCAGTGACCTCTGGCTGGTCCTTTAGGTTCTCAAGGTTCAGCTTTGGCCATGGACATCAAACAAAGTAATGACTATCAAAGCTGTCCTCAAATATAAATTACGTGTGGTGATTAGTAAAGTTTCTATTTTATCCCAAGACAAAGGAACATGGGTAAGTCACTCATCTGGTATGTTTTCTTTTTATTCTTGTCGTTCATTTAACATGCTTCCCCTTTCTATTTCTGTCCATGGTTCTCTTGAAATTTTACAAGTTTAAAATGATGTTGTCATTACTGAGTCAATAACTGAGTCAGCCATTAAGAATATGAATCAGCTGAAACTTAGGGCAGAATGTCTCATGTCCACTAGGAACTGACTCTATGGGGTCAATGCCTGTTGGAGTCAAAAAGAAAAAAAAAACTTCTTTCATTGTAAAATTCTAAATGAAATGTCAAGTTGAAATTAAAGCTAAAAGGACTGTGTGCTTAAAAGGGAAGCCAGTGGACAATACATATAGAGTCAGAGAAATTTTTAAAAGCTGCAGAGGGCCATTTTGAACTTGCCAGCCTAGTAACCTGTAATCATCCTTGAAGGCAAGAATATCATAATCTCAGCAAGTTGAACAAAGGAGGCTAACCAGTGAATCCAACCTATGGTTATGCAATAGCTTGCCTTGCAGTTCAGTCAGTTTGCTGACAATAGGTTCTCTCCACCCTTTCATTGAGTTTTCTTGGTCCAGGAGGGTTGGACCTCTGTCAGAGGCCCATGCCCAAAGTGAATTCCTTAAGCATGGCTCATTATTACCTGTCATGTTTCTATTGTGATTGATGTATTTATAAACCAGCAATTCAAGTTCGTTTGGGAAGCCAAGCCTTGGGACTCTCAGTCTTTGGTTTTTAACCATGACCTTGTCTTAACAATGTGATAGACCCCTTGGCTTTTCTCAGAAAGATGGTGCATTATATTTAAAAACACGAGACAAAATATACAAAATACCAAGAAATCAATTACATATATGACTAGCTTTAAAGTTTAAAAATATTTTATTTATTTGCAAGGGGAGAGAGAGAGAGAGAGAGAGAGAGAGAGAGAGAGAGAGAGAGAGAGAGAGAGAATGAAAATAGACATGTTAGGACCTCCAGCCAATGCATATGAACTCCAGATGCATGTGCCACTCTGTGCATCTGGTCTTACTTGGGTACTGGGGAATTGAACCCAGTTTGTTAGGCTTTGCAGGTAAACGCCTTAACCAATGGGAAATTTCTCCAGCCCAATTTTGTGTGTATACACACACACACACACACACACACACACACACACACACACATATATATATATATATATATGTATAGTTTGTTTGTTTGTTTTTTCAAGGTAGGGTCTTGCTCTAGCTCAGGCTGACCTGGAATTTGCTATGTAGTCTCAGGCTGGCCTTGAACTCAGCCCCCCCCCCTCCGCGTGTGCCACCACACCTGGCTAGATACTTCTTTATGGATCTAATGAGATCTACTGGTGAGTTTAAAAATATTTTTAAATCAAAATAGTTATGAGATTACATTTTTACATATTTGTTTTAAGGTATTGACAACAAATTTTAGTAATAAAGTCTCAGACAACTATTGTGGCTTTATATACCTTTATGACTAAAAGAAATGCTGTTTCAGGTATATGTTATTGAAAGTATGTAGATCTTCTCTCTCTCTGAATTTATAAATGCCTAGACTTCTATACAACACCTGGCTAACATTTCTGTAGGCCCAGGGAAGCACCCATGTCAGAGTGGCTTCTTTGTCCCTGGTTCAAAGTGGTCGCATGGCCCGAGATGACCAGCATTCCCTGTATCTTCTTGCTGTCTGAACTTATAAAGCCCATCTTTCACAGTCCAGCCTTATCCTATGGCTTCCAGGAGTATGAGAATAATGGCAAGAACTTGTAAAATTAATTTGGGATCTGCAGTCAATGCTTACCTTACCATATTTGTGTTCTGTTTTGGTTAGGGCGATCAGCTATACCTACACAGACAGTCAAAGTTCGAAATGACTTGTCAAAATAAACTTTCAGAATCATGTAGACTTTGAGGGCATCTGGGCCCTTTGAGGTAAGCTGGGAAGGCTGGCAGAAATAGACATATAGCCAGAGGAAGGTCAGCTTAGGCCCTCTCAAGGGGTGGGGTGAGAGTGGGTGCAGGAAGCCTTTGAGAGGTGCCTGGGCTCAGGCTTGAGAGCCCAGCCGAGGGAGCTCTGCACTTCACCTCCCAGCTCCTCAGGGGACACCTTCCCAACCACCACACCAGCATACAGGTGAGCTAGCATCCAGCAGAACTACAGATGAAAGCCAGACGGTGGTTTACATCTGTAATCCAGCAAGTGGAGTCTGAGGCAGAAGGATTGCCACGAGTGTGAGGCCAGTTTGGAGGACAAAGTAAGTTCTAGGCCCACCTGAGCAAAACAGTCAGACATTATCTCAAATATGTAAATGAAGAGAAAAAAAGAACATAAAAGAAAAACATCAAGAAAAAGTCTACTTAAAACTTTTTTCCTTTTGGCTTGAGGGAGCTGGTTTTATTTGGGGGAGCAAAAGGAGGTGAGGGGTGAACTGACTTCTACAACTAGGCAACTTCCATAGAGAATATGTTCATGAAAGCAAAAGGCTTTACTAGACCTTAGAAATCATATGCCTTGAACCTGTTCAGAGTTTTAATTCTTGTATAGATTGAAAAGAATATCAATGTTTTTAAGGTTTATATCTTTATCAGTGACCGAATTGAATGTATGTGGATAGATATGTACGTATGCACACGCATATTATATATAGTTTATGGTTCTTGTTGTCTTTGAACATGTCATTAGCGACAGAGAAGCTGGATAAACAATCACCACTTTTAGAATAGAAATTCAAGGATGATAAACTGCAGGTGTGCTACCAGAGTTCATGCTTCCTTACTGGTTTGTCCCTGAGTCACATACACAGTATTTCCAGAGCGATATCGGAGGAAGCCACACTTACTTTGATAAGGGTTGAGTCAAAATGACATGAGGGAACAGCTATGAAGAAAAACAAGTACATAAGAGTTAGGAAATATGGAAATGAATCATATCCAGAGAACAATAAATTTATTTTTACTTTAGAAAAGAACCCCTTCTCTGAAAGCATCACGTTGCTAATGGAAACGCCTTAGAGTGACAACGGGTCCACTAACGATCCGTCTGGGGAGTGGGTCTGCTGGCTTCTGTTCTGAGGCTTGGGCGCAGCTGTGGCACCTGCTGAGAAGCGAGGCTGTAGAGGGGGCAGGGGCGGCAGGTGGCATGATAGCCCAGCCTTCAGCACGGGCTGCTGCCTCTGCTCTGGATGCCTTCCCATCTGTTCTGTGCTCCATGGACTCTCCCCGGCTGTGCTCAGCAGCACCCTCTTCACTCTGCGTGCTGAGCCTAGTCTGGACTCCTTTTCAACCCTTTCACTGAAGTGGACGGCTAAAGTTCTGGCCATGGTTCTATCCAGGGACATAGTTACAAATTTCAAATACAGGAAAAAATACCATCATGAAATTTTACCAGTACTTGTATTTGTCATGCTTCCAATGGAATTGTGAAACGTTGAGAGTTCCTTGCTCCCATGAAGCATGTGTTCCCTGCTCTGCTTTATAGAAGGCATTTCCTTCCTGGAACATTTCAAAAACCACTGCACACAGCGTTCTGGGAAGTGTAGGAGGATTAAGAATGACCTTTAGCTGGGGAGCCAGGCAGCAGGACTACAGGAGATTCTGACCTAGTTTCTTTTCATGTGTATCACATTGCACATCTACGGAAAACACTGGCAAAGTCCCAAACCAGCCTCAGGCAGACCCTAAATGTTCTCAGTCAGTAGAAAACTTGTCTGATTACATAAACTCCAGAGTGAAAGCCAACCAAAATCTGCTAAAGGTGTCATCCATTCACAGAGGGGCTAGAATTTCTTTTATAAAGGAGCAGATAGATATAAGCTAATATGTTCATGTGATGATGACACCATGTTCTTAACTGGTGTAGTACCCAATAGCTGGAAGGGCACTTTCACAATTGTCTCATTTGACTTTTCAGACAGAAGGCTTACCAAGCAAATGATACTTGGGTTATACAATTACATAACATATAATTACCAACATGGAAGAACACTCATTTTAAAAAAAAAGACTTCAAATATGTTAAATATTTAATAAAGCACACATAAGAAAGGATGAATCATGTTATACAATAGACTTCAATTGCAAAGAAAATGAACATTTATAAAATACCTACTACCAACTAGCGCAAAAGCAGACATGTGAACCAATGGAGTAGAAGAGAGGACCTACAAATAAACTTGACATAGCTACAGCCACTTAATCTTTGGCAAAGAAGCCAGCAACATATACCTGGGAAGAAAGACAGCTTCTTCCACAAGTGGTCCTGGAGAAACTGGGTTTCCACATGGAGAAGAATGAAACTAGATTTGTATCTCTCACCTGGCACAAAAATCAATTCAAAATGGTTGAAAGACCTTAATGTAAGTCTTGAAACTAAAACTTCTAGAGGAAAACATAGGCAAAACACTTCAAGGTACAGGCATAGACATGCACTTTCTAGCAACAGAAATAATCCCACAAACTGACAACTGAGATTATGTGAAATTAAAGGCTCCAGAACAGCAAAGAAAGCAAAGAGACAGCCTCCAGAAAGTGAGACAAATCTTTGCTAACTAGATATTCAATAGGGCATCAATATGTAGACTCTATCCAGAACTCTGTCATGGTTTGATCCAGGTGTCCCCCACAAACAAATGAATGTGTTCTCAGTGATCGATCCTCAGCTGATGGCAGTTTGGATTTTACAACCTCGATGGAGCTGTGTTGTTGGGGGCAGGCTTATGGGGTTATAAACCAGCTTCCCCTTGCCAGTGTTTGGCACACCTTCCTGCTGCTGTTTGCAGTGATGTGGCAGAGGTGATGTCCAGCCCTCTGCTCATGCCATCGTTTTCCCTGCCAGGATGGAGTCTCCCCTCGAGTCTGTAAGCCAAATAAACCCATTCCTCCACAAGCCACTTTTGTTTGGGTTCTTTCTGCGCAGCAACTAGGAAGCTGACCACAACAAACTCCAAAAATCCCAAATCATCCAATAAGTAAGTGGGCTAATGAATTGAACAGATAGTTCTCGAAAGAAGAAATACAAATGACTGGTAAATATTTGAAAATATGTTCAACATCCTTAGCCACCAGGGAAAGCAAATTACAGCTACTTTGAAGTTGTATCACATCCCAGTCAGAATGGCTATGATCAAGAAAATGAGGAACAATTGCTGGCGAATATGCGAGGGAGGGAAGAGGAACCATTGGGCATTGCTGTTGGCAATGTAAACTGGTACAGACACTTTAGGAGTTAGCATGTAGTTTCTTTAAAAATCTGAAAACAGAACCATCAATGACCAGTCACACCACTGTTGCGTGTATCCATGAAGGGTTCTAGAGTCAGCAGAGAACATAGACACTCGTACATGCAAGCTTACTGAGGCATTGTCCACAATAGCCACGACATGAAACCAGCCTAGAGGTCCATGTAAGGTGAATAGGCAATGAAAATTTGGTACTTATGTGCACTGGAGTTTTATCCAACTGCAATGACAAAGTGAAATTAGGGCTGGGCACGGTGGCACACGCCTTTAGTCCCAGCACTCAGGAGGCAGGGGTATGGGGATCGATGTGAGTTCAAGGACACCCTGAGACTACATAGTGAATTCCAGGTCAGCCTGGGCTAGAGCGAGGGACCCTAACTCAAAAAACAAAACAAAACAAAAAGTGAAATTAGGACCTTTGCAGGAAAATTAATGGACTGGAGATCATGAAGCTAAGCAAAATAGGGCAGAAAATCATCATGTTTCCTTCCCCCCCTTTTTTTCTTTTGAGGTAGGGTCTTGCTGACCTAGAACTCACTCTGTTGTCTCAGGTTGGCCTTGAACTCATGGTAATCCTTCTATTTCTGTCTCCCAAGTAATGGGATTAAAAATGTATGCTGCCATGCCCAGCACACTTTCTCTTATATGTGGGATGGATATTTATTTAAATTCATACATATGCACATGCACACACACATACACATGACATGGAAACAGAAAGGAGACTATGGGCAGGGAGAAGGAGATCTTAGGTGATGAGAAGAGCTAGAATGGAGAAGTTAATAGAATACACACGTCATGAGAGCACAATGGGGACTGTTGGGGGGGGGGACAAGAGAACCAGGGAGGGGAAGTGGGGGACAAGGAAGAACCCAGACGTGGTGAACAAGAACAAAGTATAATGATAAATAGTCTGAAAATGTCACAATGACACAATTTTTGTATGCTAACAAAAAAATAATAATAGCAGTAAAAAAATCAAAAAAGCACCAGTAAGCCAGGCACTGGGCAAGGATCTTGACATGTATGATTCCTTTTGACCTTTAAAGCAGATTGGTAGTATTATGATTTTACAAAGACATATAAAGTTTATATTCAGAAATATGTGGTTTTTCTGAGGGCATATGGGAACTATATTGTGATGGTTTCATCCAGGTGTCCCCCACACACGTATGTGTTCTGAATGCTGGATCCCCAGCTGATGGCATTTTGGCTATTAGAACCTTGTTGGAGCTGTGTTGTTGGGGGCGGGCTTATGGGGGTTATAAGCCAGCTTTCCCTTGCCAGTGTTTGGCACACCTTCCTGCCACTGTTTCCAGCACTGTGGTGGAGGTGATGTCCGTGCCTCTGCTCATGCCATGTTTTTCCCTGCCATCTTGGAGCTTCCCCTCAGTTTGTAAGACAAAATAAATCCTTTCTTCCACAAGCAGCTTTTGGTTGGGTTCTTTATTGCAGCAATGAGAAAGCTGACCATAACATGCGTGATCTGAGAAGTGAGTCCAGTGTCTACTTGACTCCAAAGCCCATGGTCTGGCCATTATCCTAGCCTCCCCCAGGTTACAGCAAAGGAACACATATCACCCATGACTTATTTCAAGTGTTGCCATCCATTCAACCAAATTGGTTCAGCCTCTTGTCTGCTTTTCATACATTCATCACCATTACCGTCGCTGTCACCGCCATCATCATGTTGAGTATCATTTATTGACTCCATTTAATGCATTTAAGTAGGTTACTTATGCATTTCTCTTCCTCCTCATGTTACACCACATGTTCCTTGGTCTTGAGCCTTTTACTCATTTTCATATTTTATCAACATTTTACAGACTGTTCTGCATCTCTGATCTCCTCAATGAATGATGTGGACTGAAAAAATACATGAAAAATGCCCATAATACAGGGAGTTCCTAAACTAGAGAGCTCAGAAAAATTCAATATACTAGCAAAAAGGCTATTAAGTATGTTTTCTTTACTCCCTTCAATGAAACCTACCAAAATTATTTTGTAAAGTATGAAAATTCTATATGAAAACCCATGTAGCATAGATGAAAATCTAAACCCATGCAATCTGCCAAATGTGGTGAATCTGGATCAAGTCCTGGAAGGTTCTAGAAAGCTTTGACATACCTTTTTGATTCAGTTATGATAGAGAATCTCCTCAAAACTGGGAAAAGGATTGGGGTTGTGGATGGGACCCAGGACACACACACACACACATATGCATATCATTCCCTTGGGGGTTTGTTCTACTTAGCAGGGAAGAAAGGATAGTCAGACAGATGGTAGGAAGTTATTTGGCAAGATATGTTTATTTTCTCTGAAAATAGAACGTCTATTTAGAAAGCTAGGCAGGAATTATAAAAAGCAGTCATAGCAGACAGCTTTGCACTGGGTGAGCCAATTCAAACTACAAACAAACAAACAGAAAGAACCGAAGAGGAGATTAGAGAGCTGGAGTGCCCACCATGATCCTTCCTGACATCCTGCCTAGACAACCCACTCATTTGTATGGTCAGAGAAGATGGTAAAGACAGCTACAAACACCCTGTGAGCAGCCAGACCTAATTTGAAGCCTGCGTCAGTTCCTGCTCACCCCTGACTCATCTGTAATAATTTTTAAACAAATAGCAAACCAGGAGAGAAATGAACTTCTTTCAGAGCAGACACAAGGTTTTCACATAGACTCAGACACAACAATAGTACCAGAAGCAAATAAAGGAAAAAAAAAAACCCAGCAAAACAAACCTTCAAATAAAGACAAAATCTCCCAAATACTGGGGAAAGAAACTCTCCAGTCAAAAGGCAGAAGAATATAATCTTAAGAAAGATTGTTCTAGCAAATCAAAGAGTATCTGATAATACTCTTCTATATTCTCAAAGAAATTTAAAAGAACATAAAAAGACTGTGAAATGAATTTTCAAATGAGCCATATGAAGTGAAAGAAAAATAGAGAAAAGAAGATAAACTAAGCCAAAAGAGAGATGATAGAAAGTGATGATAATGAAACCATCATAGTAGTGAAAATTACATTAAAACAGATATTGTCGAAGACATACTCAATGATGGAGGGTCAGACCACAGAGAATAAGTGGCATTTAAATGGGAGCCACAAATGAATGAAATTAAGTCAAGTGGAGGATGGCCATTATTACATGCAGCCACCTGCCCACCAGCATATGGGATGATGCTGTCTTTGAAATACAGAGCAGAGCCTGGATCAGGGAAAATGATGCCCAAAATAAAATTGCAACTCCACTGAAGTCTAGTAAGTCTAGTATGACCCAACTGGGCAGGTAGATTTCAGGTGGTGAGACATCTGATTACAGAATGACCAGTGGGGAGGCATGTAGGAACTCACAGTGAGTTTCTGAAACAATGGAAAGATTTTATGAATATCCAGGCAGAAAACATAAGCTTTGTTTAAGTCAAAAGAACAAGCTGATGTCAGATTTCCAACAGAAATATTCAATTATAAGAGAAGGAAGGGGTGGTAATGAAATCTACTTAACTAAGTGATGAATCAAAATAAAATCTCAAGAAAGGGAACAGGGCAAAGCACGTGCATACAAAATCTTGTTAAAGAACAGAAGGTAACTTGTAAATACTAATACAAATGTGCAACATAATATAATCTGAAGTCAAAATGTGTGTAGGGAAATTAAATAGCTTCTATTTTTTCCTCCTGATTCGTAGCATAGAGCCATAGCTACCACTCCAAAGTGCTGCATTCAAGATACAATTCAGTTTCTCACATCCAGATATTAGTTGTGTACGTTCTTTCAAAGTTTATTATTTGCAAATAATTTCCCAACATCCTTCAAACAACCTTTGCCATTTATGGGTTCCCAGGCTTTGAGAAGATTTATGAATGATACAAGGAAGGGATCAGTGATTAAAATGTTAAACCATTCAGACAGACAAGACAACTTCTCTGGTAATTTTTGGTGACAATCACAGGTTTTCACTATTAGGATTATAAATCACATAAGCTATAAATGACGGAGTAGCATGCAGCGGTGAAGAGAGGAATACGTCATGACACACTACTACAGAAGAAGGCTCGGGCGATGTTGAGAATCTACGGGTTGATAGCATATTTGGACAAATGAAAAATGCCATGGACATGAATCTTCTTAGCAGTTGCCTCTGAAATTTAGGATTAGTGAGTCAGAGCAGCAGCTTTGCACTATTATTCTATCCACCATGTGCTCTTTGGAATCTTTGCAAAGAGCACAAATAACTTTGAGCAGCCGATTAAGACAGAGAAAAGCTCTATCTTGTTTTATACTGGCTATCGTTCCAGTCATGGTCAGTGAGTTAGGAAAACGATCTGGTCAAATTGCTTATCAATAACTTCCAGATTCTGTTCGCAGCCTGGCAGTGTAGCTTGAAGACATTCAGAACCTGTTGTCTGAATCTGACCAAGATCTTGCCCTGGCCTGCTTCTCCTGGCTTCCTGCAGCAGCGCCCTGACTCCATGGCCTCTAGCCTTAGGATTTGGCTGCTGGTTTACACTTGACCTCAGCACTTGCATTGACACCTTGGAGAGTCGGTGCATTTGCCCAGCTCTGATCATCAGAACACAGGCCTTTAGAAGGTAAGGGACTCTGCAAGCTTTAGTATTTGTTAATGAATGAATGATTCTTTGCTTTAAGGCAAGAGGCCTGGAGGCAAGCCAGCACAACCCCATTGATTATTCATTTGTCCCATTTTCTCTCACATTTCTTCCTTTATGTTTTCGCAGCAGATGTCATCGGATGGGGCAGGCTGTCAGAGGCAAAGCCTTGATTAGTCACATCATAGATTGCTTTATCTCATCCAGTTCTGTGGAGGGCATTCGGTCCACAGTTTCTGACTTTCCTTGGTCGAAATCATCTGAGTAATACTTGTCAAGGGTTGACAAATAGCAAGCTTTTTAAAAATAACCCCAATTCCATTATTTTAAACAAAACCCATGGGTAGAGAGTTGTCCTATTCCAAAAGGAAGTATGACTAAGGTTGTGAACCTTGAAATGTTAGAATGTATTTAATATCAGACTCTGCACCTGGGATTCTAGGTTATGAAAGACAGTGACTTTTATCTTGAGACTCTGTCTCTTTTTCTCCTCCACCATGTGAGGATCCATATGTAAGAACACTTACCCACTTGATGGTGAGAAATGGAGGGTCCTGGCTGGCCAACGACCACATGAGCAAGCTTAGAAGTAGACACTCCAGCCTGCTAAGGCCCGAGGCAGCTGCAGCCCTAGCCAGTGGCCTAATTCTTTGTAAAGAATTACTTGAGACCAGATTCTCAGAAACTGCATGGGACAATTTTAAGATGCTAAATGCATAGCCATAGTCATACTTTGTATCAATCTTTAACATTATGAATTTTAGACTGTCATCATGTCAGATTTATTATAGGCAGTAGGAATGGTACAATGGGTGGTATTGGAGTTTTTCTTTGCAGTTCTTCGACACGACTTTTCATTTTGTAGAAAGGAAGCCTAAAAAATGTATGAAAGTTCTTGGTTCTTTTCCTCTTTCAAAGTATACCAAAGCTATGTATCTTTAATCTCATAAAAGGGATTGGACAACGAACAAATGCCACCAGATCATAAGATTAATACAACCGAGATGAAACGACACCACTGACTACAGTTGTGGGGTGATAAGAATATACCAGAAAATCGAAACTAAAGCAGTTACAGTGAAGCACAGAACACTTTTCAGTTTCCCAGGCCCAAAACAAACAAGACAATATCTTGGGCTACAAAGTTTTCATCTAATTTAAGAAAATATGCTGGCTCTCTGGAACAGGTCGTCTATCCCATCCATCCCCCATCAGCACAGACCTCTACAACAAAATTCTCATCAAACATAGTGGATGAAAGAAAGTGCTTGTACAAATGCACACACATCAGGGAGCTTCTCTAGCTGGTCTTTTTTTTTTTTTTAAACAGGGACCCTAGAGGGGTAAGGGATGGCCTGAGATGTGCACTCTTGCACAGGTGCATGGCATTCCGATGAACCAATGCTCCAGGAATAATGTTAACAGAAACTCTTAGGTAGTGTTTCCCAATGCTGATTGGAATGTTGGTGGTAAGAGATTGATAAAATGGTGCACGTGGGGTCTCTGCTCCCCAGTAGAGATTGTATCAACATGTTAATGGTTGTGAAAAGTCCTTCAACACAAAAGTGATAACTCTCTTCAATCTGGCAATTTCCTACAAACTTTCCCTAACATTCATTTGGGAAATGCCAAAGTCTTAGCCATGAAGGTGAACTTTCAGGGACCCACTCCTAGAGATTCCAGCTTTCTTGATGCAGGTGAAGGCCTGGGCAATGATGGGGTTTATAAGTCCCTAGGGGGTTCTCAGGAGCCCTAAGGACACACTTGGAAGGTAGGGGAAGCACTGATGGCAGTCCCACCCTAGGGGTTTCAGATTCAGTTGGGGGAGGGCCCAAGGTTTTGCATTTAGTTTGTTTCCAGATGCTTCTGCTGCTGGTCAGTGCTGGTCAGAGAAGCTCTTCTCTGAGGAACCATGGGTTATACTAGCTGTCAGGAGGCTTTTATTTGAGCATGGGGGTCAGTTAGGCTACAGCTGAACATCCAGAGTAAAAGCACAGAAACAGTGCAGATGAGTTTGCCCTGCCTGGGTTGAAGGGAGTAATAGACTCTACCATGTCGGGAACACCAGCAGCAACCACTGTATTTTGTGCCAATAGGTAGAAAGTTCATGTGGCCACGGCAGATGGCTTCTCACCTCCAGGCAGGACACAAAACAGGGAGATGGTCACAATAAGGAAAGGGAGTCTGGCAGGGAGCCTGAGATCTGTGGAATGGGCTCAAAGGCAGAATGAGCAGAAAGGGAGCTGCTTTCAATGGCAGGATGAAGGGATAACCCTGAGCCTGGAGAAGACAGGGCAATGAGGTGCACCTGGCTCAGAGCATATGTAGGCCAGGAGAATTTGCACCTCCTGACAAAGTTACTTTAATTCTCTTTGGGGTAAAATTCAACTTCTGTGGAGGAGGAACACAGGTAGACTGTGAGGAGACCTTCCTGGGTCCCCTCTTGGGGACTGGAACCAAGTCAGAGGACAAGCTCTTAAAGCAGGCTGACCTGAATTGGGATGCAGTGGAGAGATAAGACCTGCACTCTTATCTGTCACTCATCTGAAATGATCTTTCTAGGCCCATTTCTTTTCAGGTTATCCCACTGCACACTGAAGTGATTTAAAGGGAGGCTCACCTGAGAACACCTGCAGAGTGTGGAGGTCATCAACTGGTTTAAAAACAACAACAACAAAACAAAAAAAGACAAAACATCGGATTTCCCTACTGTTGCACATTTTCACCCATCAAGGGACTCTCCTTTGGCATTTTCCAGCCCTGTTATTTTAGTTTCCTGTTTGCCCACCAATAACCTCTTTAGACTCACCACACAGATGGTCTCCCTGGCTGCTGATGGCAGAGAGAGCTGGTTGGCAAGCTTAATGATACAGATGTTATTTCTCGACATGGCCTAGACTTGCTAAAACTGCAGAAGCATTCACCCAGGACAGGCACCAACCAGGCTCTTGGCTCTCCTCTCTCTGTGACATTGTGAGACAGAGATCTCACACAATTCCTGGGAAAGGCATTCAGTCTCTCTCTAGCTCAGACTTGTCCCCGTGAGATCTGATGGGACATTTCAAAGTTCACTGGCCCACTGAAACGGTATCTGCTCATTTTGGAAACTTTCTTCAGCAGAAATTTAGCAATATGAGAAGGCCAGCAGATAAGAACCTCAAGTAGCAGAAATGCTCCTGATAAGGCAATAAACTGAAATACCCAGCCCATGGAAGGAATCTTACTAGTCCCTAGCTTCAATTCCCCAGAAATGCTTAGGGGAGGAAAAGCAGCAATCGAGGAAACAAGTTCAACAATTGGGGATGCCAATGTAATATTTACTAATACTATGTATCTAATTTTGGATAATAAAAATATGGATTAAGAAAAAGACAAAGACCTTTCATGGCTTTTGCTAATGAGAAGTGATTGAATAAACATGACATTGAATGAGTGCTAAAGGCCTTTCCAACATGTCCTCCTCCCTCGCTGGCAATGTCTTCTCATGGAATTGTCATTAGCTTCCTGCTGCTTCCGCCAGGGTGACCTCATCCATTTCTCATTCCTCATTCCTGTGTCCACTGCTTACTCATTCTCACAGCTAAACGTAAACATGCATTTGACAGCATTTGACATAACAGAAATCACTTTGTAAAATTCACATTTGCCTTATTCAGTGTTGTTTTCCCGTTCATAAACACATAAATACTTGTTGAATGAACACAGAATGCTGAATGAGGAGCTCAAAAATTATGCAACAAGAGTTATCGTAGGACTTTTCTGACAGCTTTGAAGTCTGGAGACAGTTGACATCATCTTCCTGTCTGCCAAGCTAGAAAGTCAGATCTTGAACGACACATGCAGAGCTTTTCAGAGGCGATGGAAGAAAACCCTAGCATCCCTCCCCTTAGCTTCTGATTCCTTGTAATGGTATAAGGGGTAGAAGTTGAAAAATCAGCAGATGTTAAAGGCATCAGGTAGTTCCTACTGAGAGCTGTGGTGTGCTCTTCCTTACCATAGGCTAACAGAAGAAGCTTCATAAAGGCCTCTTAGAAAAATATTGATTGGTGACTCCTCAAGCTTGGGCTGGTATGTGATTCATGCCTGAAAATAAGCTTATAGCAGAGTTGGGAGTAGGGATGCACTTGGAAAGCTAGTGTCCCCACAGCGAAGGTCACAGTGAGGATGAGAAACTAGATGTCACATCTCTAGTTTGTATGCTGGCCTGGTCATTTAAAAAGAGTCCTTAGGTGCCTACTGCCTGAAAATCCAAAAGTAAGCCATGAGAGGTGAATGCTAGGCCATTTATGCCATGAAGGCCACCTAAAGGAGAGGCCAGGGAAAGGTCTGAGATGTCTAGGAGGAACCTGCCAGTACCTGGAGAAAACCACGCTTAATTTCAAAGACCTCTCCTACCCCTCTTCCCTCCCCTATCTTCTTCCTTCAACCCGAGGGAAGCTGAGTGGTGGAAGAAGTCAGATGAAAAGCAGCACTTGGTTACGAGGCTAAAGCAGGCCCAAAATGGAAGCACAGAGCAGCTCTCATTTTAAGCAATGCAGAGTTCTGGCAAGTGACTACAATGACAGCCAGATTAAAAGAGACCATGGGTCTTATCTAAGAGGAGCTGTTCTGGAGACATTATGTGACCTGCCATTAGCTTCATCTCTGAAGGCTAACAGCTTGCAGGGGGACACGTGAAGACAAATAGTGTCACTTAAGGATTGTCCTGTCCAGTCCTTCTAGTTCAATGCAACAACCTTCCTTTAATCCACACAAAACTGCAATGTGTGAGTACTGTCCTAATTTATCACAGTTCATGGAAGATCCAAGCTTAAAAAACTTCCGTGGGTCAGAGATTGGCAACCCCAGAACTAGGATTGAGACCCAGGGCATAGGGCACTACAAAGCTTTTCAGCCCTGTTTACCACAGTTTTCTCATGCAGCTTTGAGGTCCTTCTTTCTGAACCAACTTATCATCACCTGAGTCACCTTTGACCAAAAATCAGGAAACAGTGTTAAGATGTGCACGTTAACAGAAGAGAGGAGCAGGGTACCTCATTCAGGCAAGAAATGTAAGTTAAGGAAGAAGCAGGTAGGTGATAATTGGCTACCATAGTAACATAGACTTATCAACAGGACAGAGAGAAGGGAAGGAAGAGAAGGGATGGAAAAGTGGGTTTTCTAACAGTCCCCAGTGTCCCCTTACAGCTGTTCTCAGTTGCAGAGTTCTGTAGCTCAGGTGGCTATGAGACCCCAAGAGATCCTCTCAGTCCTCCCCAAGCCAAGTCTGACTTAAGTGAATTGTATCCTTGAGAAGAAAAAACCTACAGGTGTCAAGGAGTCATTTTCACAGCAGCCTTTTCCCCAAAGCATCTCAACTGTAATAAATGGTGTCAATCCCCTTTCATTACTAGGTGGTAAGAAGCACTAGGCTTACGAACAAAAATGTTCTTTAAAAAAAACATTCTTGGGCTGGAGAGATGGCTTAGTGGTTAAGGCATTTGCCTGCAAAACAGAAGGACCTAAGTTTGATTCCCCAGTACCCACGTAAGGCCAGATGTACAAGGTGATGCATGTGTCTGGAGTTTGATTTCAGTGGCTGGAGGCCCTGGGATGCCTATTTCTCTCTCTCTCTCTCTCTCTCTCTCTCTCTCTCTCTCTCTCTCTCTCTCTCTCTCTCTCTCAAATAAACAAGTAAATAAGTAAATTAAAAAACCCCTTCCATTGTAAAGATAACTGGAAGAGGGAATAGAGACATTTCCAAGTTTGAAAGAAATGTACCAGCATGGTGTGTAAGTTACTGACGACCATGGCACTAAGAGAAGCTAATGTGGGATTACAGAAATCAGGAATAGAGCTGTTACTGTTCTGATCCATCTACCACAGGGAGCTCAGTCACTGTTATGCAAAAGTCTAACCCAACAGGATTTATTCAGTCAGGTATTTTGCTACAAAACTTTCAAACATACAAAACGATGGAAAGAAAGAAATAATTTTGAAATATGCAATGAAAATACATAAACAATTAAGTGCCAGGTGTCTCTCCAAGTATACATCATCATCATAACTCCCAAGGGAGGCACTATCCCATTCATGCATAGGGAACTGAAAACAGGGCTTTGCACACTTGTCCATCGACTGGAGCTTGTGACTGGCAGAGCCAGGATGCTAAGCCAGGTCAATTGGCTTAACACCATGCTCTGAACCACAGTAGCTTTTGTTGTGCTGTGGTCCAGCTTGTCTGGCACTTTCCCACTTCTGGTCTATCATTTTCTAGTTCTCAGCTCTACCTGGCAGGAGTGTGTAAGCTCCTGGGGCCTCATCTTGCTCTGTGAATGTTATGGACCTCACTAGCTCTACCAGCATCGGAATCCCAAGTGTCTACAACTTGGAAAGTTACACAAGTGCTAGACACAAATGTCATTAAAACTTATGTTGAATTTAGAGGCTTGAAATGGAAAACTGGTGCACCAGTTTTAGACTGCTATCCTCCACCACAGCCTTGAGAAGAAAGGTACTGAAAAAATATTCTGGAATCAGAACCTCTCTAGAAGTTATCAAAACCATTTCATATCAGATTTCAAAGCACTACAGACTCTTGAGACATTTGCATGAACTCGAGTTGTGAATGGATTGGAGAGAGATGTGCACTTGAAAGTATCGTCAGTTAACCATGGCAAAAGGACTGTTGACACAAAGCTTCCATGGGAGCAACCTGCCAATGTTGACTGATGTATACATAGGGCTTTGAGAAGACAACAGCAAGGTGCAGAAACGTGACAAAGCATTTATCAGGGTGATCTGAGTTAGTGCGGGAAGTTAGGGACTGCTTAAGTAGAGATCTTAGCAGAGGAGGAAGGGAAGAAGAGTGAATCTGGTAAGACCTGGAACGGGAGGCGCACTGTGTATTGGAGAGACTGGAAGCAGGCCTTCTGTACAGGTGCAGAGTGGGAATGGCAGGAAGTGAGCAGAGTAGAACAGACTGTCCACAAAACATCACAATGGGGTTCTGTAAACTAAGTGGGAATTCACAAAGCATGCAGGGTGGACAGAAGTCCTGCCGCTAACCTGCTAGCTAAAGCAACCATACCTGTTAGGATTGTGGGATCATCTTTAGGAAGCTCTCTCCTACATTTACAGACCTAGGTAAGGAGTCCTTATTGCCCATCTGCAAATGCCCACACTGTACAACCAGTTGAGAAAAACCAGCCTGGCGGGTCGGCTGCATCAGGCAGGCGGGATTGGAAATGGCATGTATCTGACTCCCAACTTGAGAATTAGGCAATCATAAAATGTCAGAGCCACCTGCTGCCACCGCCAGTCTCCCAGCCCAATCTCAGAAAGTAAAACCAGAAGAGCAGGTACATATATGCCTAGCATTCAATAAAACCAGCTCTAAACACCACACCTCGAAACCTCAAGCCTCTCTTGGCTTTGGTCAAAATGGATCTATCTACCTGTCCTCCCAGAAAGCAGTGCTTCAACAGACATCATCTGCATTGGGCAGACCAACTATCTGTAGTTTAGAAAGCTGCTGTTTTTATAGAACTCTTAAATGCTGTATGCAATGAAACCTCATCCTTTGGCCAGTGAGGAGGTATGGTCTCCCTTAGAGCTGAAGACATGCAGGAAACCTTTAAAATGGGATGACTTCTGAGGCCTCATTTATTCTTGAGGCTCCTTGTATCTGAACCAGAGTCATTGTTGACACCAGGTTCCTAATACCAGTTCATCAGAGGCTTCCTTCATCTTTTCCTATGTTAGCACTTCAGAATGACTGTTCCCTAGGTTCCCCTGATGTCTAATTCAAACTGGGAATCTTCTAACCTTGGAGTGAATGTGCCCTTCTCTCTATCTTCACTGCCCCACCTTCAAACATCCCACTGTTAAGACCGAGGATGCTCCAAACTAAGGGGGACGGAACGAAAGCAGCCTGTTCTCAAAAACTACGTAATTTAGACTTCCTCTATTGTTCCCAACAGATCAGCTCACTGAGAATACTCTACTAGCTATCACAGCAAACCTCATGCTTAGTCACCCGCTGAAGATGCAAACACAGGAGGGCAGTTTGGAGAAATGGCTAAGAACACAGATGGGTACCACTATTTATTAGCTGTGATGGGCAAGGTTCTTTTTATAGCCTGATTATTTACATGTAAAATGAAGATAACAGGGGTGAAAATGGATGATACATGCGAAAATGCAACAAATAGAAAACAATAAACAGGAAGTAGGATTATTGGTCCCCTTTAATGTTGCCTCTGGCTGATAAGCATGTCCTACACTTACAGAACAGAGTGAGTCTGGAGCAGATACCCTGTTCCCATTTCCTAGTGGTACTGACATGCCAGATCTCTGTCCCAGAAAGATCATTTACATGAGGGCATCAGAGAACATTTTGTCATGGGCTTCAAGTCAAGAGTGTTGAAAGGAGACAAAGGAAAAACAAGTACCAGAGTTGCAAAGTTAACATTTTTATTGAACTGAAGTTGTGTGGAAACAGGGGTCTCCACAGCTGCTGAGCTCCGTAACAACTGAAAATCCCTTGTGACATTTTGCCCTTGAGAGACCTAACATGATTTGGATGGAAACAGCATAGAGATACATGTATATCTATATCTATCTACATATGTATTTTAACACTTCAAAACAGTTTGAAATGGGCCTCACAGACTACCAGTTTTTAGGTTACAAAATCATTGATAACTTGGCCTTCATTTAGTAGTATCAGTTAATATCCTTTCCCCAAATCTTTCTTTCAAAGTGCTGAGTACACTTTTTTTTTAAAAATCTCACCCAAACACATAAGAAAACAAGATTTGGTAACACTTGGGCAAGTAAGGAACTGTAAGAACCTCAAAAGTAGTAAAGGGATATACTAAGCACACTGACTCACCACCCACACTGCCGGTGAGCTGGCTGAGGAGTTTCAGCCAAGTTCTAGAAGCAAAGAATGCATTAAGGGAGAGGGTAAGGCAGTGTCTGAACTGACGGGTCACTTCTGTCTAAAACATCATTTCAACACCTTGCTTCCAACATTACAAGTGTGCATTTAAATGTTTTACATATTAAGGTGAAATGCTTTAAAGAAAAATAAAACTCCTATGAAGGTTATAAGGTCAGTTAGAAAGAAAAGGATTAACACTGAAATTTGATAATCAATGCATGTAGTAATGGCAATGATAAAAACTGACTATACCAATAACTTCTGCAAAAGCAACTACGGATCAAAAAGTTAAAAGCCAACTCTTCTAACAGTATTTCAAGGAAATAACAAGACAGGAGATGAAAACTCCACATACATGTTCTCACCTTGCTTCAAGTTAACCATGTATTCAATATGAAGTTGATTAGCCCTTCAAGAATTCATGTTTTTTAGATGAAATGTGATAAAATGAAATTCTTCTACCTGAGTAACTAATTCTAAGTGGCCACTCATTCCTGCAGCAGTCTTGAAAGAATCTAAAAATTCTGTACTGGGGATAAAAATATAATTATTTTAATAGGCCTATGCCCATCTTCCGCAGGGAGGTAACCTTGGATAACAGTAGGTTCAAATATTTACAGCTTTCAAATTTGCAACTGATCAACATTTTGCAAGGATAATGTCTACAACATGTAAATTAAGGCTTTTACTGGTGTGTGGCCATGTCCAGTTCTGTTTGTTACCCAACCTGGAAAACAGAAGATGTGCTGACTATGGGTAGGAAGGAGATCCAAGAGGCCATGATTACCCAACTGGAAGTTTGTTTGTAAACAGGTTCTGAATACAAGTTGGCAGTGAGACAACTGAGAGGTGCCTCAGATCATGCAGAAGGAAGTGATTTGACCTGCTGACAAGGATGGGCTTAAAAACAACAACACTTAAAAGTTGATCTAAATACAACTCAAGATGTCAAGATTAAGACACTTAAAAGTTTAGAGAGCTATGTCTACACCAATAGTTCTCAAACTTTAACTTGCAAACACCACTTGCAGGAAACTTGTGAAAATGTAGATACATGGGCCTTACCCAGAGATTCTAATTTGGGTAAACCATCCAAGAATCCTGCTTTTGAGGAACATTGCTTATACCAAATAGCAGCACACAGTCTTTGATTAAAAGGTTAACATGTCCAGAAAATAACACAACTGAGGTCACTGCCTATAGATAAACCCTTCAGGAGACTCTACTATCATGAAGAAAAAATTTAGCTTCAATTTTTTTCTTTCTTTTCTAACTGCAAGTTAGAAATAAACTAACATTTAATAATGATTGTACCAATTTTGAGGTAAAAGGAAGAGCACCAGGGATCAAGACCAAAAGAAAAGGAATACCCAAGGAGGTTTATTCTACAATGAAAATTTCTGCAGTCAGTGTCTTAGGGTTGTAGAGTGAAAGGGTTTTGTATTAGTGCTGTACCGTCTATGCACTGCTAATATATTATCTTTCCAGTTAGTGTTTTAGAAAACTCTCAGACAGTTAATCTACATATTCTGTCATGTTTCCTCAATACCAACATTTTCTGACTTACAGTGACACACGACAAAATTATGTATTTATTTATTTTTTGGATGCTGGAGACAAACATCTTTATTAAAGATACTACCAAATTTTTGGCAAACATTTCAAAACAGATTTGTAAACATAATGCTTCCCTTTTCAACTGGCAGCACTTTGAAAACACAATACAATAAGACAACACAACTTGAATCAACATTAGTTCAAAACCCTTATATTTTTGACCACATAACTTATGTTCCCACATGATAAAACAAGTGACATTTTAAATCAACGTCAACAGATAAACTCCATGAAATGAAAGTTTGTGCTGTTTGATGAATCACAGTATGTTATGGTTAAATATATCTGCTCTTTTTTTATATTCCTGGCATCCAGGATGAAAAAAAGATCTTTAAATATACATCTCATGTAGGTAATAGCTTCTTTGCATATCTCTCTTCAAAAAATACTTTATAGCAGTATATAAATAGGTTACCTACACATTTTATAATTTTGCCCCAAAACTATAGATCTGTTTCATTTTTATAATATATCAATTTTGCCCAACATTAATAAAGCTGACAAATGGTTGAAATGGAAATGCTTTTGTCTTCCACAATAGAAGTAGCAATTTGACAGAAAAAAAAAAAAAAAAACAACCTACAGTAACACTCATCAGTTGTTTAACCTGAGCGTTTGGCCTACTGAGAGTAGCAGCTTTTTCCTTCATGCACGCTCACATCCATTTCACCTCTGCACACACACAGGTTGAACACACACTTTCAGACGCTGGTAGGCCACAGTGTGCTTCCCGTTGCTGTAATCATTGGGAAGCAGTGTAGCTAATGATTAACCACACTACGTACACAACTAGAAACACCTTAAGGCAACCATTGCAATGGGGGTTAATTTACAGGGCAGATTCAATAGTCTAGATCAAGTCAGCCTGTAGGTATGTATGTGTAGAAAAATCTATACACATACTCAAACAACTTTCTATTTTTTAACCCTCCAAAACAATGTTTTAATTTTTTTGTATTTTGTGCAAATGTCTTAAATATTCTACCACTTAAGGCAAAGAGTTCGCATTAAGAAAGGTCAGAAAATAGGCTTATGTTTATCCAAAAGCATTTCACCTTGCACATTACTGTTTGTTTTGTTTTTAAATATACACTTTCAGTGTGAACATTTCATCCCCAATATTTAAAAAATCATTTCTAATGACAAACACAAGTTTTCAAGAAAAAGTTGATTTGAAGAATAGATACTGAATCCCCAATATCTAAAAAAAAAGTTTCTATTAACAAATACAAGTTTTGAGAGGAGGGGAATAAAAGGACCAGAAAAAAGCAGCTTCAAAATGCAGGGAAGCAAAGTAAAATGGAGAAAGAAAGTAACTCAAGTTTACTAATACTGAAACTTTCAACAGGCAAAGTTTCATCTTTTCAGAATCTAGAGTAACTCATTTGGAATTTTAAATAAATAAGCTTAGTTTATTCACATCTTCTGGTCCAAGCGGAGCTCTAGTGCCATGACTCTGCTTGCTGTTGGTCAAATTCACCTATTAGTCTTTTGATGTGAGCCAGCTTGTTGTGAAGATACTCGCAGCGGTATTTTTCTTCATGGTAATTGGGACTAGACTGCAGGTGAAAAAAATAGTGGGGAATTAGTTCACTGAGTTTACAACAATTCTCAAGTGCAGCCAGGAAATCACAGAGCTGAGACCCACCTGCTTGATCTTCTGATATTCTTGCAAGACTTCTTCATGAACGTTCTACAAAATTAAAATTAAAAATTATAAATAAGAGGAAAACAAGGTTTTTTTGTGGGGTGGGGTAACACAACACCTAACAAGCATTTAGCAAGGTTAGGAAGTACTGATGATGAAATGTAACTTCTTGGTACAATCTTTGTGGAAAGTAATTTGGCAACAGCTATCAAGATAGCAAATGCAAAACTGACTCAACAATTCTATGGATTGTACTCATCTGTTTGCCCCCGAGTATGACACATACATAAGATTAGTTACTGCTGCACTGTACAGCAAAGAAGTAAACAATATCAAAATGTTCATGAGTCTATACAAAAAGTACCAAAAGGACATTATAAAGTGGAGAGGTGCTTTATGTACTGATATAAAAATTCTCTAAGATACATCATATTGTTTAGTGAAAAAAGCAAAATGCGAAACAATATGGACAGTTTGATATCATTTGTTTAAAAGGAAGAAATAGAATAGTATTTTAATAATTTCAAAAATTTTAAGATATGCATTTCTACATTTAATGAAACCAGGATTACTATAATGTATCATTGTTTAAGTTACTAGGATATGACATGATGCTTCTGATAACTGAAGAAAACTTGATATAAATATAATGTATAAGCAAACTTGTATATACATACACACATACAATACACACTTCTGAAAGAATACATTGGAAACCTGTAGTAATCACAGCCCCTAGAAAGTAGAATCTGGTAGCTAGGGAAATGTACCAAGTACCAGGCATGGATCTATCTACACAGTTTAGAAATTCCTATTTCCATATATTACTCACAATAACTTCAAAGTTATCCTGTTCTATGGATATGGAATTGTAGGTGAAGAGGCCCGAGACCATACAGGTGTGAAATGACAGAACTAAGAATGTAACCCAGGCAATGTGGCTCCAGAGCATTCTCCTAATCACAATGGTTAGAACTCCTAACATTTTAGTGTAAATAGAATCACAGAAGCTGATAATATAACTATGCAGGAAAAATAAACTGCAAAGCACAGCAGCAAATTCTTGGACTCCAAACATGGACTCCTGGCAGAGTCTGTGTCACTTTCCAGCTTACCACAGACATTAAGCACACACATCCAAGTCAGGAATAATTTCTAGAACATAAATGTTCATACATTTTTGCATGCAGGTTCTAGTCAGAACACAATTGAGTCATCATGCCATCTATGGCTATGAGGTCTGACAGTTATTTAGCCAACACAAGACTGGAAATTATCATTAATACCTATCTTTTTGTTAAGAACTATAGAGAAAATCAGGAGACAGGTCAAGCTTGCACTGTTCTTTGTCAGCTATAGGAATATCACCACATAAGGTGGGGAAAGAAGAACCGATTAATATCTGTTAACAAGTACTTGGAATTATATCCTTTTATCTCTACAATGTCTCTAATTCAATGTCAGAATGAGGTTACAAAAATAGTAATTTAAAAAAGTGTCTGAAATAGAACAGTTTGGGAGGAAAGTGCCATTAACTAGAAGCTACTCTTAGTTGAGCTGAATGAAAGCAAATATTTAAATAAATCCCAAGGTCCAGTTTTCTAATTCTTTTTTAGCTGTGTTTGGTATGTTTCTCAACACATTATACTTTATATTGATTGTAGTGGCACTTTTTTTCCCCTACTGTTTACGTGTTTTCAAGAATTATGTCAAATATGTAGTTTCTTAAAGTACCAGAGAAGCTGGCCTGCTGGAGAGCTTGCTTTGGAGGCTTAGCAGGAGGCTGGGGTCAGTGACACAAGGAGGACTGAAGGTAAAATCTGAACGTCAGTCCCTTAAGAACAAATCCACTTACCTGGTACTCTTTTGAGCCTGGAGAAAGGCGCTTTCGTTGTGCATCAAGCTTGATAAATCTCCTAGCCACAGTCTCCATCCTGGCATGCAAAGCCCTGTACTCATCATACTCAGCATTGAAGTCATCTTTGTAGTTCTGGCGTTGCTCATAAGAGACAATAGCAATATATTTTCTAATAAGAAAAAAAAATAATAAACAAGATACATGGAGAGTACTATCAAATAAACATGATGGCATGAGTCTGAGGTTTAAACACTAAGTGGTCTCCTTGCACATACTGCTGGTATTCAAACCATTTTGCCACTGGTTGCTGTGCATTGACTCCTTCATAGGACCTTCCAGGTAAAATGATTATTCAGAAAGGCTTAGAGATTCCATGGAGAGCAAATGTGGAGAATACCATGGTGGCAATGGAATTAAAAATCATCTATGCAGAAAGACAAAAACAGAAGATCAGGCATGGTGCTCATGCCTTTAATCCCAGCACTTGGGAGGCAGAGGTAGGAGTACCACTGTGAGTTCGAGGCCAGCCTGGGACTAGTGAGTTCCAGGTTAGCCTGGGCTAAAGTGAGACCCTACCTTGAAAAAACAAAGCAAACAAACAAACAAACAAAAAACAACAACAAAAAAAGAAAAAAAACAAAGCAAACACAAACAAACAAAAAAGATAACAGTATTCACACACATTTGCTTCCTGATTTTTTTCTCTAAAACAATTCACTACCATACTGAAGGAAAAGGTCAAACCATTGTGACAAGATATATCAGGACATGGAATCCGGAGGATGTGTACACAGTTCACTGAGTGCTGAAGCCAAGACTGTCCCAGGACCCTGCTGTCTTTCAGCCTTTCAGATCTGTGCTAAGCAGAAATCTTCAAAAAAAAAAAAGGGGGGGGGGCTAGCTTGTTTCCTCTCTTTTCTCATATTTTAAACTAGGCATATATAGAAAATAGAAAAAGGGAATTTTTCACATATTTTTTAAGTGAGAGCTAGTCTTCCCCCTCCCACCAAAGGGGATGTTTCTTTAGTCTTTCCCTTGCTTTTTTATTTTTTTTTGAGATAGTTCTGTGGTAGTTTGAATAATATCCCCCAATATACTTTATTAGAATTGTGTTTATTAAATTATAAATTATCTCCAGCCACTTCTGGCCTAGCCTCCTCAGGACTGGCCCTTTCTAATTTGGATGCAAAATACTAAGAATAGATATACAAAAGAAAAGCTGAACCCCAGGATGCAAAACACTAAGAATAGATATACAAAAGAAAAGCTGAACCCCAGTCTGCCAGTTCTGCATTTTTGTGAATTACAGTGACACAGTGTGCTTGCTTGCTTCTGGAGGTGCTGTCTCTGCCTCTCTGCTTACTTCTGTTACTTTCCTTAACTTCCCCTGGATCTGTTCAATAAATATTTTCCTCCCCCAAATTGTGCCTGGTTTGGAGATTCATTCCAGCTGGCGTGTGACTATGACAGATCTCAAGTCGCCCAGGCTGGCCTCCAACTCAGGATGTAGCTGAGGATGACCTTGAACTCTTCCTGATCCTTCTGAATACTGGGATTACAAGTGCACTCTGCTACATCATCCATTTCTCTAGTTTCTATTAAACACTCACCATGTCATATATTATATGCAACAAAAAGCAAATGTTGTACTACTTAGTCCAATTTACCTCCTAATAATATGCCACAAATCTGTGCTTTCCCTTTGTGGTGTGAACAGTCCATGAAAACTGTTAAGTGAAGCCCATCATTCCAGCATGCAGTTTATCCAGTGATAAATTAAAACAGCATTTTAGTATTAAAGCAAACAGTAGGACTTGTTTATGGTTTGGGAACTAGAATCACATCAGGCCTGGTTCTTTGCCCTCTGTGCTTCTTTCCTGGAAATAGCCCCCTTGATTGTTTGGGGGAAAAAGTGAGTTTTCAGCCATGGTGGTGATAGGGGGAATATCCAGAGGCATTGATTCCCCTCAGAAAAAAACTGACTATTGCTTATACAATTCATAGTCTCCTATCCCATGGACCATTCCAGTAATCCCACTAAGGAGGGCCCTCAATGGATTTGATTGGGGGCATGGATTATTAATTATTAACAATGAATTAATAAATTAAAAATAAATTATGCACATACATGTGAGTTTTCAGGCAGCTGGTGGCAGCTTCACTATGCATACCAGAGGTACACATTTATTCTTGACTGTGGTAACATCTTGGAATTCAGTTCTCTCCAAGTGGTTTTATATAATTCTACCAGTTTTATTTAAATTGCTCTATCACAGATGCCTGGCTGGAAATGTGAGAAAAGTGATGCAGTGCACAAACTGAGTGTCCTCATTAATATTTTTATTCCTGCTGACTTAGTGTGGAGGTTGGTCTTCTCTGTAATTGAGACAGTGCTGAGCTACACTGTCCTGCTGGTGCCACAGCCATGGAAGGAACACTGCTAGTCACAGGGAAGCAGCCCTCCCAGATACAGCTTCTTGGAGAAAGAGGTTCTTGAGGAAAAGCATATATGAGCAGAAAGACTAAACCAATTCTGAAACTCAGATTTAATTTGCTATATAACATATTCATAACATTCTCAAAATCACACCCTTAGTATTTCAGTTAATAATTTTATGAAGGAACAATATCAAACTGGCAACAATTGTGCTGCTATTTGATTATACTGGCACTTAAATAAAAACTACTATTTTAAACTTATCATTTAACAGTAGAATCTTTTGTGTGTGTGGGGTGCTACATGTGTAGACATGTGCATGCATGTGTATGTGCATGTGTCTTTGTTGTTCTGGGAAAGGGTCTCTCACCTGAGCCTAGCACATATGACTTAGCTAGTCTAGTATTCCCTGCCTCTGCTTCCACCCACCTGGTATTGCTGTGGGTGCTGGAGATCTGAGCTCCAGTCCTTATACTCGTGCTGCAAGTGCTTTCTCCATGGAGCCACTTCCCCAGCCCTGACTGTCGGTTCTTAATGCAGTGACAAAATAAAAATGTATGCAGATGGGACAACTCCCCATCAGAAGTAGCAAAAAAATTTTTATTACATAAAAATTAGGAATACTGTGGTTAAGTATGACTTATTCAGATGGATCATTTAGATTTTATAGTATTTCCTTTGCTTTTTCTTAGGAGGCAACTTAATTTCTATGTTTTAGTAATTTTGCCATCATTTTCAGACAATGTGCTGTGTGTACATAACTTAGTTTTTACTCTTGGTAAAATAAATTGTTTTATTTTAATAAGCTAAGGACAGAACCACAGCCTTAGAAACACGACAAACATGCACTGAGACAGTTGCAGCAACTATCCTTGGATGAATAACTAAAACAACATTTCTTAAGTATAGAATTAGCTAATTAGGTTGGCAAACACAGCAATAGCTTTGAATCCATGGAGAAAAGTTTAGATTTTTTTTTTTTTAGTTTCTCTACCAGATTCTGTTGACTGTAACAACTGTATATCACTATTAATAAAAGGGATTTAAATCCATCAGAGGAAAATGTGAGCGGCATCCTGACAGTTACTACTCGAGGACTGGACCATTGAGAGTCTTCTAAGGAGAAGTGGGTTTGCACTGGAGAGGGGAGTCCCTCAGCAGTGGAGCCAGGGGCTGTCACGGCTACAGATGGATTACCACTTGGAGGTGGCCGCTTCTCTAGACACCCACACAGAACTCTAAACCCTCGCACTATCTCAGATGTCAGAGTACTTAGCTTGGCTTGTCGGGCTCCTGCGAGTTAGATGATAACCAGCATTGATGCGTTCTCCTTTCCCCTTCCCCCCTTCCCAATAACTGTAGCTTTCATACTAGTCTAAGATGTTCTCTCCTCTAGACAAGACAAAGACATAAAGCACCACTTAATTTTGTCTACTATGAGAAGCTACCAATAGAAAAATAATTATTTTTTGTTCTACATTTTAGCTATTTTGCACATTCATTCATTCTCACACTATCTGCCATCATGTATTTTTCTCTCTCACGCTCCATTTTTCCAGGTACTTTCAACTCAATTATTTTCTTCACACAGAGGCATTTTATTGTGTGAAAAAGCTAGAATTATGTGTCCAAGTTATAATTTCTGTGATAAGCAGTTACAAAAATGTCCCCGGCCCAGCATTTAGCAACTTGTTGTCATAACAAGAAAAACCATTATAACTGGTACTGAAGTGAAATGGTCAGGTTTCACTATTCTCTCCTCTTAAAATTAATTTGAGGACAGACCTTTATTTACAAAAAATGAACATATCTCTGCATTATTAGGTACAGAGATTCAAACACATTGTCAGCGATAAACCACCCCTTTAGGGGCCCCAGTGAAGGGCTGTGCATCGACAGACTGTCAGCTTTGAAGAGTCGGATCCCTGAAATCCTCCATAATCAAATGCTTGGCTTGGCCCCGGAACAAAGGACAAGCTTCTCTATACTTAAAGGCCAACAAGGAGCACACTCTGAACAGGGAAGGTGCAACCTGTGTATGCAGATGGGTGGAGGGTAAGTTTGGGAAAGCAGGCTATTAAGCCTTTCAAGGCACTGGTGGCTCCGGGACTCTATTTCTGGAATTTCTTACTTTTGGGATTTGCAAATTATGGGAATAGAATTTGCAACTTTCTAAAATTAAACATCTCTCTCCACTGGCAGACAGACAACTTACATCAAATAATCTGGAAGTTCAATCGTTGATGAAGGCTCCATGGAGGCAGTGCAACCTTCTTTAACTCCTAGGAAAGGGGGGAAATCAGAGCATTCATCAGCCAGTGTGGTTATCAAATACCTCTAATTCTAAAATAGATTGGAAACATCTGGAACACTTTTCCTCAAATTCTATTCTTCCACCCCAACAAGCAGCAGTGAGGAAGGAATACAATTGCACAGGAACAATAGAGGCCCTACGACCAGCGCCAGCAGAGCTGACGCCAGGCATGCAAAGCACCCTGGCTACTGCAGTGTCTGCACAATAAAGGAATTCCATCTTAACCCAAGGTCAACGATCCATTCTTTCAACAACAGTTGTGGCATCTGCCCAGCAGTTCAAAGATTGTGGTGGCAGATGCAGCCAGACAAAGAGAGATACAAATTTTACACCAACATCTACTTTTCATGGGATTCCCACAAGGCAGACAAAAACAAGAAAGTCAGGTAGCAGATTGCTTTGGTGGCTATATTTTTATTGTTATTCCCTTTCTAATATACAGAACTGGGTAGGAAGTTTTCCCATCAGTTTAAAACAAGGTGTTATTGAATGTTGATTTATACTCCTCTAATCTCTAGTTCTCAATACTAAACAGATGCTTTTAGGACAACTACACGATGTTCCAATCACTCTTGCCTATGTTGTTAAAAGTGGGTTCCAAGGGCTCTGTTTAGACTTCTTACTAAGGTAATTTTTTTAACTTAAAGTGCACTTAAGTTAATAACTTAAATTCTAATCTGCTGGCAAGGTATATCACATTCATTATAGAATAAATGTGAATATCTGACAATTTCTAGTCTAATACTGTAAAAGGCACAGTACCCTAAATAATTTACATGGATGGGTTCATTGCTCACCTACATACATTTGATTCAGGCTTGGCTACAAAAGCATGCTTTTGAACAACAGCTCGTGTCTCTAAGAAACACCAACAAAAATGGGACAGTTCCCTGTTGTCGTAGCTGCCAAAGAAGTTCCTACAGATACACAGCATGTGGGTGTGGATCTGTCCTGGGGTTGTGACCACCTCACTTGGTTCTGAAAGGTGATTCCAAGAGACTATCCTGTTTTCCCAGGCTTCTAACTCTAGGAGTTCACAAGCCTCTGCTACAGGTCTCAGCACATAGGAATCAAGTCCTCCTAGCAGAAGACTGACTCAGGATGCCCCACTGTAAGTGGAAGTGTGGAGAGCACAACCTAAATTAACTCCATGCATGGAGACATACATCCTCATGGCTCTTCCTGGCCTGACAAAGTCAAGTTCAAAAGTGTGGAAGGGGAAAAAAGCTTATACTTGTAGAATATTATATTATCTACACATTTCAATAGGCATACTTTAAAAATACTTTTGTTTGCTTTCAAGCAGAGAGATACAGAGAGAGAGAGAGAGAGAGAGAGAGAGAGAGAGAGAGAGAGAGAGAGAGAGAGAGAACAAGCACATCAGAGCCTCTAGCCGCTATAAACAAACTCCAGATGCATGTGCCACTTTGTGCAGCTGGCTTTACATGGGTACTGGGGAATCAAACTCTTAACAGATGTACTCTGACATGCAATATACTCAATCCATGTCAACAAAGGCACTGTATCATACATTCTATAATTCCTACTCTGCAAGCGCTATTAAAAAGAAAATAAAATTAGAGCTTCTGTCATTTGGCAAAATGGAATGCACAATTGCAGGCTTTCCATGATATGGGCAAGATATAGAGTAGCAACTCATGTCTGTTTACTAAAACAAGAAGCTCAAAACTGAAAATCAAGCTCTACCAGGGCAATAATAGCCAGCAGCCTTGTGAAAGACAAACTGCTTTTACCACAAAGACAATACTATGGATCCACAAACATGATTTTCACCTCGCCAGCTTTATAAAGATTTTGACATTTTCTCTGTGCTAATATTAACTAAAACAGGGGTGCTTGGGAAAGAAAAAATTGAGTGTAATTATGTCTCTGGTTAAATCGGCTCAGGAATGACACATACCAATCATACTGAGGTTTACAATATCATAACAGATAAAGAAAAGAGCACTAAAGTACACCTTATAGAGCCTTTGCAGAAGGGCAAGGCCATCTTCAAATGCCATCATTTAATTAATTAATGAAATCACATTTAATACTTTGTGGCTTAAAAGAGACTGAAATGACAGCTGTAAGATGAAAGAAGCACAATGGACTCAAAGGCACAGTACTAAGGTTAACAGAAGGCCGTTTGCTGATGAAGCATTATTAATTATAATCATCATCTGAAACTGACAACACCAAGCTCTTCAAGTTCATTTAACACAGCTTTAAAAAACAAAAACAAATATAAAATACCTTCATTGGAATTTGGACTAGAGTTATTTATCTTGGCAATTTCTTCTCTTTGAAGGTCTTCCTCCTTTTCCTCAAGAGTCTCAATTTCATTCTTTTTTGTTTGGTCCTTTTCCTTGTGTTTTTTAGACTTCTTTTTGGACTTTTTGTGAGACACTGAATGATTTTCTTCCATAGGCTTTGGACACTTTAGTAGATTTGACCCAGGGGGTAATGTTTCCAGAGAAGTCCTAGAGGTATATTTGTCTTGCTGGTCCTCGTACATACTACCATTTTGACTAAAACTGTCAACCGGTAGGTCTTGAGTCCCCCGGCCTTCTGGAGTGCTAGGGGAATTGGAGTTGGAATTTACAGTCTGAGGAGGATTCGAGACAGGAAGGCGGGCTGAAGGCAGCGGTGAGGGCGAGGGTGAGGGGATGGTCGCAGCTGCAGGGGCTGGCAGAAGGCCTGCAGCAGGTTTTTCACTGGTGGGATTCAGATGATCATTTAATGTTGGTGGTACCCTGTTTGTCAGGTGAGATATTCGAGCTTTTTTATTCATTAAAGGATCGATGAACTCTGAATCCAAAGGCCGTTTCTGAGTGGACAAGAGAAGGAAAAAGTGAGGATTGCCTTAAAGTTGAATAAATTCAATACCTGTGTCATTGGTAAAACAACTAGCAAATTTACTCATACTAACTTTCCCCTAACTTAAGTAAAAATCAAACACACACACACACAAACACCCAAAGAACCCCTTCAACAGCCCCAACCTAACAAAATCAAACCAAAAGTAAAATAAAATTTACATCTTACATCAAAAGCAGAACCTGGCACAGATAAATTTCTTGCAAGGCTTAGTCAATTCTTTCTTTTTTATAGCCTCCCCTAGGTTCCTAGACACTATGCTGACTTCCAAGGATTAGACTACTCAGCAAGCATTAAACACTGCTGGCCACGGCTGACCTGGTTCTGGTAAATGTGAAAAGCAGCAATATGCAGCAGCATTTGAGCACTAAAAAGGCTAGAAAAAGGGCAATAGAAAATAGGCCTACCCTCTAATGCACTCCAGTTATGACTATTTTGCCTGTTATTTATCAGTTTACCCATCACAGCGTGAACTACACAGCACTTTTAGAGTAATTTCTCTAAGTATCCCTATAAGCATTGAAATGCTATTTAATTTCCACCCCTTTATGTATGTGTTCACAGTATTCTAAACTGAGTCTCCAGAACTTGTTCATTAAAATGATGTAGAAGTGCCTTAAAAAATCAAGTTATATTTGCCCAGCAACAATCATAGTATTTACATTACAAAGAAAATTCAACAGTTGAAAAATATAAAGCATACGAGCACATTATATTATTATTATTATTATTATTATTATTATTATTATTATTATTATTATATTCTGGCTTAAAAGAAAATAATAGGAGGCAGAGGGTATGGCTAAGAAGAAAGTGCCTGTCACACAAGAGTGAGGACCTGGATTTGGATCCCTGGAGTGGGTGTGGCAGGCTGCCTATTAATTCTAGCACTTGGGAGGAAATAGGGGATCCCTGGGGCAATCTGGCTAGCTAGACTGGCCCAATTGGTGAGCTCTGAGTTCAATGAGAGAACCTGTCTCAACAAACAAGGTGAAGAAGCAATTGAGGAGAATGCCCAGTGTTCACCTCTGGCCTCCATATGCACATTCACACATGTGAAAGTGTATACACACACACCACAAACACCAAACAGAAACAGAAAATAACAGTCAACCCTTTACATTATTCTGTCTTCAACTTATTTGGTATCTGGTATATAATCAGATCAGAGTAGAAGCAGTTTCGTAGTAGTAGGGATTCAACACAAGGCTTGCACAGACACCGTGCATACAAAGACAAAACTGCTCATTTTTTCTCCTGCATTCCTCATGGCAGACTGCTAATATTTTTTGACACAAGACTAGCATTTGTGCAGGGCCTGATTGATGTTCTCCATACATCTATCTACTTCTCCCTGGTTCTTAGGAGTAGGGTACAGAGAAGAGGTAGGTAGTGGGTGGGGAGGCCTTTCCCACTGCTATCTAAAGCACCCAGGACACAGAAACTCACTGAGAGAATTCTAGAATGGGATGGAGTCTGATGGGAATATTCAGGTTACAATCAAATTAAAAAGAGTTGAGGAAAACATATATACAAATGTCATCATTTTCTGTTTATGTTCTCACTGCAAATACAATTTCCTAAGAATAATCTTCTAGAATGTTTCAGAGAAAATTAAATATAAAAATTAGAATTAAAATATTTAACTTCCCATATATCTTGAGGATTGTATGGGACTGCATAACAATTCTAGTTTGTGACCAAATTGAAAGTAGATAATCTTATAATAAAATATGAACTTTAAAAGTAAGGTATGCATTAAGTACTCTGACAAGCAGTTTGGCAGGTGGGAAGACTTCTAGGTGGGTAGCCAAGACTTGAATTCTACACTGAGCTTAGCTATGAAATTAGCTGTGGGCTTTGGGCAGGCAAGCTGTGCAGGTTCTCTGGGCTTTATTTCCTTCCCTCATTTTTCAATCAGGGGCCCGAGGTCTAGGCAGGTCCATGGTTTTGTCACCTTATGACATACCTGAGGCGAGGAAGCAGCATCTCTGCCAGAACACATGGGAGAGTCTGAGCGGCTAGTGCCAGCGGCATTCTGAGATGGGTTTAGCTTTCTGTAAAGGACACGCATAGTCGAGGTAATGAAGAGAACTTCAAAGCTAGTAACAGAAAACTATCCATCTCTTTCCCACCTCATCACTGAAATAGCAATAACTAAAATGAGTACTTCTATGCATCATTTGTACAAAGGGGCAAAAAAAGCTTGCCTAGAGAGCACCGACTCCAGTGAGCGTCTATCTGCTTCACTGTATCCCGGCCAGTCTCGCTGAAGCTCCTTGAACACATAGTCCTTTAAAGTGTAGGAGAGGTCCTTAGGGTTCAGATTGGCCACCTGGCACAGAGGGTAAAAACAGAGCATTAGATATTTTTTTATTGGCTACCTAAAATGGGTGCTATTTATGATTTATAGAAAATAATTAACCAATTGGTCCAAATGGGATGGCTAGTTATTTATCTCAATAAATGCCATTCACTTCATGTGGAGAGGTTAAAAACTTCTATATGTGGAGCTCAATGTCCTTTTCTCATGGCAAATAAGTCCACATTAGGAGAAAAAGAGAAGAAATGTATTTTTTTTCAAATCCACATCTTTTAGTCAAGGGAAAACAAAAGTTACATTATCTGTTAAACCAAAATACCAATATTTCACATCTGAATTTCTGTAGTAAACTTACTTTAGTCTCTTTCTCCCATTCTTACTCCCCCTACTGTGAAGCCATTTTTGTCACAAAAATCTGAGTTGTTTTTTGAATGTATAAATCAAATTATATTTTTGCTTAGACTCTATGGTGACTTTCAATCTCACTTAAAAGACAGTCTTAACTTCTAACACTTGACCTATAAAGGTTCTCTGGGATTTGGCTTCTATCTCTTCTTCCCTCCTCTATCTTGAACCTTCTCTTTCACCAGATTCCAGAAATGTTGACTCATTAAATTTCTGGCTCTTCATTTCAGCTAACAGGTAACCAACAAAGGAAGAAGCTCCCTGAGGTCTCCTCTGCAAGTAGACCTCTGACCTAGCTCTCTCAACTCCCCATCCTACTGAATTTGTCTCATAGCTATGCTTGTGGAGGCTGCATTTGTCTGGTCAGGTCACTCTGGGATTCCAGCCTTTAGAATGCCATCTGGTACAATTGAGGTGCAGTCATCCTTTGGTTCCACAGGGGACTGATTTCAGGACCCCAAGGATATCTAAATACCTAGATGCTCAAGTCCCTTATATAAAATTACGTAAATATTCTCCCATGTACTGTAAATAATATCTAGGTTACTTATAACAGCTAATAAAATATGAATGTTAAATAGTAGTTATACCTTATTGTTAGGAAATAATGACAAGGAAAAAGTGTATGTTTGGTAGACGTGCAATTTAAAAAAAAAAAGCTTTCTGATCTACAATTGGTTGAATTCATAGATGTGGAACCTGTAGAAAAGAGTGCCAACTATTCTTAATAAATTGAAATGAATGAAAAGAATGTTGAGCTTTAACCTAATATCCAAAGGTTAAGCTTAAGGATGGCATTATTAGTTTTATTTAGGTCCTTTTCTGATTTTTAAACTTTTTTTTTTTCAGGAAAACTCATTCTAAGAAAAAGGAAGTTTTTTTTTTTAAAAAAATAAATGTATAGTAGCTTAGTAATAAACAGTTTTAAACCAAATGTCTAATGAGTATTAAACATTTTAAAATTAAGACATAATCAGGTTTTCCTGGGGGAAAATCATCTTAATTTACTTTACTTTAATTTACTTTAAAAACTCACTACTGAAAGCCGGGCGTGGTGGCGCACGCCTTTAATCCCAGCACTGTGAGTTCAAGGCCACCCTCAGACTACACGCTGAGTGAATTCCAGGTCAGCGTGGACTACAGTGAGACCATACCTCGAAAAACCAAAAAAAAAAAAAAAAAATTCACTACTGAAAACTACTAGGTAATTAACAAATCAGCAAATATCTCTATCAGCAAAGGAAAGAAAGACTGATCATTTTAGTTAACATGTTTAGCAGCTAGAGACAAAATAAGAAATTTTTGGATGATTTGTGTATTTTGTTTTACTACTCATTTTTTCATGTCTAATTATTGTCCATTTCATTGGAGCAAAAAATAAATTTGTCTTAGCTGTTAGGAATGTTTGGATAAGAAAGGCATAGGTAACTGGTGTAAGTCCAAGTTCTCAATATAATTTTGTTATTTTCCTTATGAGCTTTCAATGAGATCATGCATGAAATATATAGCATACGCAGTGTTTGACACACAGTACATGCCTCACAGTGTTATGTGTTTTCACTGGGCCAGTGGCTTTTTGCTCATATTAGACATTTGAATTACTCAAGTGATTTATACAATATTGGTACAGAGGTCTGACCTGTAGATACTTGGATTTGTTTACTTTGGGGTAGAATTCTGGGATATGCAAATATATAGTCAGGATAAGACTATATTCTAGATTCTACCAAACATCCAAACCAACAACTCTCATATCTGCTTGTTTAGGAGTCAAGTGTATCTATTTTTACATATGTCTAGCTACACACACACACATACACACACACACACACACACACACTCTCATTCTCTCTCTCTCTCTCATATAACTTGATATTTACAGTAATAGCCTCAATGAGGCTACTTGCCATCATTTTACTTTATCTGCCCTCCACCCAGATGGTAATTCACAACTTTTCTAGTAAGGTAAATAAATACTTTATTAAGTATTTTGTGATATGTAACCTGACTCTCCCTACTTCCTCAAATATGAGACTGAACACTCACACACATATACATACACATATTCATCTTTTCTCTCATTAATTCTCTTGAGGTTCTAAAACTGATATAAGACATATAGATTTAAATTGTTTCTAAAAGGTATACAATGAATTTAATAAAGACCCTTAAGACTGATAAAGGTGTCTAGGGTCTGGTTATCTTGAATGGCTGATGATTTTTTCACTCTTTCATAACATTTGGTATTTTCTTAAAAGTAAGATTATTAATAAAATAGGTTTAAAGTGTTATTTTTCAAGTAGCAGATAAAATTATGCAAATTTTTCAAATGAGATTAAAGAACAATTTTGGAAGTGGCATTGCTTTAGGAAAAAATAAAGATGGACCACCATTTATGGTGGATCTGAATGCTAATTAACATTTATAACCTGAAGTATAAAAAACACAGGAAGTTACAACTTGACAAGCTATTGTTGCTAATGAAAATAATGGCCTACCTTACGCTGAATTGTGATTACAAGGTGAATGGTAACAACTAATACTTTACAGACTCATATCTTTTACTGCAAATGATTGACTGATCTAGGCACACCACCCAGTAGCCAAAAAAGGCAAAGTAATAAAATCAAGGAATATGGAAAATATGAGACATTCTACTTACGAGGCAAGACTATTCTGGTTTATACCAGTCAAAAACCACTAGACTATACCACATAACCTTCCCTAGATAAACCAGTAAAAATTAAGTCAAGATGTTAGGTGACTCAAGACTAATTGACAGTATCAATATGTACTAAAAAATAGAGATGGAGAATTGTTGTGAGAACAATAAAAAAAAAGCTATTCATACTGTTAAAAACAACAACAACAAAAAAAACCTTCATGCTTACTTCTTAGGAAAAATTTAGAGCAAAATTTATTTAACCCAAATGAAGACAATGCCAATTTTAACTTGTTTTCAACTAAATGCTTAAAGAAGATGTTTTACACTGGGCATGATGGCGTATGGCTGTAATTCCAGCACTCGAAAGCCTGAGGTAGGAGGATAGCTGAGAGTTGGAGATCCGCTTGGGCTACATAACAAGTTGAAGTAAGCCTGAGAGACTTAGCATAAACTTGTCTCCAAAAAAAAGTTTTAAGCTAAAATCCAGTAATTGTATTTGATACACGATTATCAAAATGACTGAAATTTATCTCCGAAGTAGTGATAATATTACCAATAAGAAGTGAACTCCCCAAGAGCGCACAGGGGAGTACCCATCTCCAGCTGTCCTCACCTGTTGCAGAATTGCTCCCAATGAGTTCTTATCTTTTTGATTGAAACCATCTTTCTGCAGTCGTGCAAACAGCTCAGGTTTCTTGTAGGCCTTTAACGCCAGTAAGTGAATGACCCTGTCCCTGTATGGCCGCTGAGAAACACTGCTGCCATGAGTCTTTCGAATTGTGTTTGCAGGGTTCATGGGGGTTGACCTTTTCCTCTCAGGCACGGCATCTGAGATGGCTTGAGGGGCTTTCCGAATTTGCACTCTCTTCCCTAAGGTCCAGTGGAAAAGACACTGTTACATGTCTGTGGGTTACAACATAATAAGCATTTCAGTTTCTACAACTCTGACTTAGGACCCTTTTGATTTCTGGATGGAACAAAGGCCATTTTATTTCAACTAAAGAAACATGCAAACAGGAAACATTCTAACTATACTGTCTAAAATAGGTAGTAGGGATTTTTGATGAAATCATATTTTGAAATGAGTATGTATACACGAGTAATAACTGCTGATACAAACTAAACAGATTAGACATTTTTTTAGATTGTAGACTGATGTTAAATGGAAGTAATCTGCATGCTTACTTCTGTTATAGCATTTCTAAAAAGCAGGCATGAATAGAGTGAACATGGAGAAATGTGAGAAACACCTGTCAGACCTCACTGAGAGCTCTCTTGCTAACTGGAGAAGCACTGCGATGAGTCCACAGGGAATGGAGTGAAAACCCACTAGGTGACTACTACTGATACTCCTTCAATAGGCCATAACAAATTTGAGTAGTTAAGAATTAAAACCAGCCACCCACCCATCCAACAACCTATTAACCAAGTATCAATTTTCAGTCCAAGCAGAAAGTGAGTTACCTGCACGAATGCCACCAACTCTGTGAAAATAGTATGAAGGCTTTGTTTTGCGCCATTGTCCAAGCCTTTAACCTATCTGTCTCTGTAGTTCTGCTCAGAGTGAAAACAGATATGTGGCAAGTGGCTATATTTACAAAATGCATGAGGACAGAGCAACCTGGGTACTGTGTATATAAAGATTTATCCAGACATTTCTGGTCACCTTCAACCCCAGAGATTATTCTTTGCAGATGATACAGAAAGTAGAAGAAAACACAAGTGATTCTCTTCTAAGATTTCTCAGGAACAATCTTTTTAGCTCATTTATTACACACCCATGCTCTCTGGTTACAGATGGGAAGAACTGGTAATGACATCCTATGTTGGGCAACTGCATTAGGAACAAGTCTAGAATGTAGAAATATTGGATAAATAAAAATCATTTTCATGAGCTATGACTGGAGTAGGAATTGTACTGAATAAAGTAATTTTAGCCTTCTCTGTTTGGATACCATCTTATCTCAAAACCAAGGGAAAAAGGATGAATGTTCTCAGAAAATGTTTGACAGCTAGTATGTTTCTTTATAGTTTGAATGTGAGTAATGGCAAATATCAGATCAAACTACTGCGTAACAGGAACTCAACACTAAGGGGATACTGCCTAGTGATAAGAAAAACTGTGAAGTTACAGTTATCAAGATACTTAGATCTGGTTGATATATTTATAATTAAGAAATAGCTGGATCAGTGTCAGGTGGGGAAGGAACTAATATTTATCAGGAACAACTAAGAAGGGGCACCATGCTAAGAGCATCATACAAACCACCTATTAAGTCTCACAGTAATCTGAAATGGTGAGTCTTCATTTCACAGAAAAGAACTCTGTAGCTTTCAGAGGGAACTACCCAAATAGCAAAGTGCTCACTTAGCATGTGAGAACTGCTGTGATTACCCTCATTTGAGCTCTTTGAGAAAGGTTTGTTGGCTGCTTCATGCTGTGCTATAAGCTCTATGAGGGCAGGACCAGGCTGCTTTCCACCAGCAGAACATGAGTCACTCTAATGGCTAGTAAGTGACAGCAAGCCAGCAAGCAGAGGAAGCAATCCAAACCAGGCTTTTCCACATTGCAGACTGTAAGTCTGAAGACGAGCTGAAATCTCTTAAAGTGAAAATGTCAATATAAGCCTGTTGAATTTATGGAAAAAAAGTCTCATAAAACTTTAGAAATGCTAGAAATTCTACAGGCTCCCCAACACCTTTGTCAATTGCTGTAGAAAACTGTTCAACTCTTTGCCAAACCAAACTACTAAGAATGAATTCATGCTGGCAAGACAAGTCAAAGAGGAGGTAGGCCTCCATTTCCTCTGAGAGCCCCCACTGCCAATACAATCATACTAGTTTTCTATTAGACAGCCAGTCATGAAGTTATCATTTCTTTGAAAGTCTTGAATGACAAAGCACATTGGGCCACTGACATATTCAAATATCACTTGCTTCCTGGATCCTCAAACCTTCTGTGCCTACTTTAACCAGGAATGAGAACTCAAGTTTAAGGAATGATGAGCTAGAGAGTAAAAAGAAAAAAAAAAAAACAACTTAGTGATATAGATGTGTATAGCACTGAGATGCTAAAGAAAGAAAAAAGAAAAAGCAGGAAGATGGCAGGTTCCAAGTGGGCTGAGCAGCTTTATTTTTATTTTTAATATTTGCCTCAGAAAAAGGCTTTTAATAAAGCCGATGGGAAAACCTAATTCTCTTCCCAGGCCCAATTGCTAATCAATTCCCTGGGCACCTTTATATACAGCAGCAGTGGTACCAACAGGGCTGGGTGATCTGGGACTGCATCTGAGTAGGAGTCTTTCATAACAAGGAGTCCACTTCTAGCTCTTCTGTTCAATATGAGATGGTGAAAATATTTATCCCTTACAGGCTGGGTGTGGTGTCACACACCTTAAATTCCAGGCTGAGGTAAAAGGATCACTGAGAGTTTGAATGAAGCCAGCTTGGGCTCCTGAGTGAGTTCCAGGTCAGCCTGGGTGAGACCTTGACTCAAAAAAGATTTAAAAGGTTTTCAACCTCAATCTAGTGGCTCTGAGTCAATAATCTGGAAGAAGATGCTAAAGCAGGCCATCAGAAAGAGTAGACTCTAGCCATCTCTTGTAGTTGTTTTTCTGTTTGATGGAAACTCAATAGAGCCTTTGCAACAGGGAGCCAAGGCTTCAAAAACACCAGCAGGGCTGCAACAATAACTTAGACTCTGTCAAGGTTAAATGCCTAATCTACCCTAATGAACTCCATCTCCATTTGGCATTTGTGATAATTTTTTAAAGGTTTATTACCAAAATTATATACCCAACGGGCACCAAAATGTTAGAACTACAAAAGGACTTTAGATGTTATCTACTTCCTTCTTTAAGGTTGGAGGAAATTAAGAGATTTAATGATTAGTCCCATTATGCAAATATGCTAATTCTTTAAAAATAAAGAAGGTGGAGAGGTTGGAACAGAATCCTAGATATTAGATAAGTTAAGCTATTATATCTATCAGAATAAATATGAACACATAAAAGATTTGAAATTCAATAAAATTCATGTTCATGTAGGAGTCCATAAGCAGACTTATGATACTAGGGAATTAGACATGGTGATGAGCAGTAATCCTTTTTTTCTTAAAAAAAGGGGAGGAGTTATAATACTATAATATTAACCACTGACATAAATGTATGACCAGAAGTGAAAATGTTACCGAAGAAATAGTAATATTTAGGTAAAAGCCTCTCTGGCACCTCTCCAGACAAATAGGATTTACTTTTTTAAACCCACAAGAAGGTTGCAGAAACTCATATTCCAGGAAACTAGGTCAGGTGACCCCAAGGCCCCTAGAAGTACAGACTTCATCCTTTAAGCTTGGCTTGTGACCTAGTTTAGCCGGCAGAGGCCTGCCTGGCATCATGCCATACCACAGTGGGACCAGCATTATTCTCATTTGCCTCCACCCAGGCTGACACTGCTGAAAGAAACCTTGTTCTGCAGGTACTTAGGCTGGCATAGGCGGGCTTTAGTGTCATGTTACATGGTATGGTCAATTATGAGCTAAATGGGTAATTCCAGCTGTTCAGACAAGAGAACACAACTTGCCCATGAGGACATACCTGTATCATTTGTTGTCTGCTGAGCTCCAAACTCAATATATCAAATGAGGAGATAGTCATAGCCTACTTCATAATCCCAAGATTCAGATGAGGAGCTACATGTAAAGTACTATCCGATGCCTTGTGTACAAGGAGCATTCCATAAATACTGGGTAGCATCAGAATTACAGGTTGACAAACCAACATTGTAAAGAATTGAAGGAGTCAGATAGTTTTAAGAAATTGAAAAAAAAAAGGCAGAAAGATAGAAACTGAGCTTCCTTATGAAAGTCTAGTAAAAATGAAGCAACAGAAAATCCAGTTGGGATATTAGGGTTGCCAGAGCTGGCCAACTTTTTACACAGAGTAGCCTGTCCACTTTGGAACTCTGAGGCAAGGAACTGAGGCAGTCCAGAGATGAACAATACAAATAATTAAAGGGTTCGGATAGAGGCCACATTAAGAAAAGTTAAAAGGAGCTGGGAGTTAGGTGACCTAGAGAAAAATGGCTGAGGAGGTTAATGACAAGATTTAAGAGCAGAGAAGAGCACTGTGCTGTGACAGTGAATGCCAGGGCACCGAGGACAAAGCTGGTAGGGAAAGGCTGCTTGGTGCCCATAGAGGAAAGGATGCTCTTCCTAGATGGGAGAGACAGAATTTGGCTCCAATTTAAACTTTGTTAACTTCAGATTTCTTGTGATCATATATAAAATGCATCTAAATTGTAATCTTTGTAAGAAACCCTGCAAATTCTAGAATTTTCTTGTGGGATTCTGCATGTTGAAAAGTATGCTGTACAGGCTAGGTGTGGTGGCTGATTTACAAATTTGAAGACAGCTTGGCTACACAGTGAGTTCTAGGCCAGCCTGGGCTACAGAGTGAGACTCAGACTCAAAAACAATGACAACAATGCCATGAAAAGCAAACTCATAGAAATTTGTTGTGTAAGCTGTAAATGACTGCACCTGATCATGACCCTATCAGAACAGGAACACTTAAGAGGACACTCAAGTACTGCTTGCTGGAATAGGTAGTCAATAACAGGATTGCAGATCTTTAACTTGAGAATGAATCAAGGCAAGGTTTCTGCTAGTTTTCCTGGGAGAAAAGAGTCATTTTGTTGAGTCCTTTGTCATACACACCAATTTTCCTGTTGGGCAAATTAAAGCAATACTTTCAGATAGTGATAGATAATTCATATTTTGTACTTAAATATGCGGATTTTGTACTTAAGTGCAGATGATTGTGTGGATTAAAAAAATATTTTGAGATTCAGCCTAGTAGCATAGTCAGCTAATTTAAGTTACTTATGAGGTTGGAGACAGAAAGAAAGGAGGCTGGAAGTTGTTACTTCACTCAGCAGGAAAGAGAAGGTAAAAAAATCTCATCACTGGCAATTTAGTAGGCAGGGAATTGGGCCCTGTGGGCACAGATACCTGGGGAAACCATGAATTGTTGTTAAACCAAACTAAAAGTATCTAAGCTAAGCACCAAGTCCCAGGAGTACTAGCTTTGTTCCAAAGAAACACTTATTAAAAATACAAGTGGAGCCTCTGAAGCTGGGTGTAATGTAGCTAGATCAGACCTGGGAAAACACAGTAGCAGAATCATGTACCAAACCTGGAAGATGTTTATTAGAGGGGTTTGCTTTTAGAAGAGACTGTTTGTGTAAACATTTATATTTCCAAATTAATATCTTTACATTCTTTACTATGGTGACTTGAGTTATGAAACTGAGCTATGGCTTGGACAGGCCATCCTCACTTTGTATTATTCTATTTTTGCTAATAGGTACTCTGAATTGACTCCATAAAGTTGCACAGGAAACTCAGACACCCATCTTGCTGGGCTGGTCTTCCTTCCATCTGATGCATATTTGAGTGAACAGATGATAAAGGTGATAGGTGAGGCAAGCGAGGATGACGATCAGAATTGCAATCGAGTCACCCTGCTGTTTTGTGCTAATGCTTTGACAGAAGTATATTTTATACTTTTATAATAAAAGTTCATTATTGTACAATAATCCTCTGAAAATATAGCAAAATCTGTAACAACGTGACTTTGAACTCAGAAGTTTGTCTAATAGATTTTGCCATAAAAATAGCTCAACAAAAGTGCAAATTAAGAACCAAACTATTGGGAGTAGAGAGATGGCTCAGCAGTTAAGGAGCCTGCCTATAAAGCAGAAGAACCTGAGTTCGATTCCCCAGTACCCATGTAAAGCCAGATACACAAGGTGTCGCATGCAACTGGAGTTCATTTGCTGGGGCTGGAGGCCCTGGCATGCCTGTTCTCTCTCTTTCACTCTCTCAAATAAATAAATAAATAAATAAATAAATAAAGATTAAAAAAGAACCACACTATCAATCATTGATATTACATCCATCTAATGACAAAGAAAACACAACACTCCCACTTTCACAACCTCACGTAGTAACATGACCAGATCCCAGTACTGCAAAATAACAACCAACAGAAGATTCAAGGTTAAGGAAGGTCATAAAGCTTAAAAATTTGTTTTTTTAACCAATGGTCTAAAGGAAACAAATTACTTTTTTTTTAAACCATGTAATTAATGCACAATGTTCTGAAAATTTCAGTGTTTTCATTAAATTAATAGTACCAGTATTTACCTACAGCCATGTTGAATTATTCCAATCAATCAATGAGAAGGAGAAATATGTCTATACAAACCTACATATGGTCCACCAGGTTTGATAACTTTTGTGCTTCTATTACGGGATTCCTCCTCTGCCTGGGTCATTCTTTCTCGTGTCATCTGATACGAGTCATTTGTTGCACACACTGTAATTTTATCTTGGATAAATCCCAGGCAATTGAGCTGGGAGGCTCCAGAGCTGTCAAGTAAGATAGTGGCTTTGTTAGAGAAGACCCTTACTTTGCACAATAGAGGCACATAAGAGTTGTACTATCCTATAACCAGCAGCTCAAGTAAGTTTGTAATCCTAAAATAAATATTAATTTTAAATGTAAAGATTATTTAAAATATTTAAGTTCTTTTTCTGCCCCTACCTTTCTTTAACATTCTGAACAGAATGGGTAAAATGAGCTCTCAGAGGCCAAAATGCATGAATTTTTAAAAATAGCACATGACCTGAAGAAGACCAGAGTCCCAATGGGAAATGTAGTTCTACTTTCATTTAATAGTCAACTATTTTTAAAATTACCTACCACTGACATGAGAAATGTTTAAAGCTTTACTTTCAGTGAAACACATTATGCATGCTTTGGAATTAATTAAAATGTACTTGCTACAGTTGTTTTTATTTTTAATATCTGTTTAGATTTTTCATAAGGTATTAGTTGTGAGGCTAAAATACTGACAAAATATGAGATCTTTTCTATTATTACTACCCTCAAATTTGTAGAATTTATATCCTTCCTTAAATATGTAGATAACAAATAATTGGAGAATTATGGAAAATTGATTCTTGCAGATTTAAAAAAACATTTAAAAAATGAATGTTGACAATTACTCTGAAGATAGCTTTGTTGCAAAGTAATGTGCTAATGTTATGGGACCATGGTAGTAATAATAGCTAGTGCTTTAAAAGGAAACAATATAACCTTAAAACAAACTGGAATATAAAATTAATGAAAATGAAACTATACTTCTAATCCTCTATTTCTGAACTGATTTGGAAATAATTTTGTTATGATACTAAGAAATAAAGGTTGATAAATTTTTTGTAAATTGCTGGTAACTATCCTTACAAGTTCTATTTATAAAAAGCTAATTTATCTCATAAATGTTTATGGGACAGGTATAGCATGTCGGTAAGAGTGAAATAAAATATGGGACAAGGACTAAGCAGACATGGTCCCTCCATCAAGGAACTTCCTTTATGGGTGACAAAATTTTGCTACAGGACATTGTAACAGTATGACAAAAAGCAAGGAGCTGGGGATCCGCAGGAAGAACACTTTACTTGGACGTTGTAGAGGAAGAGATGCCTGGGCTGATTATAAAGGTTATTGGACAAGGGAGAAGAAAGACATAAGTGTTCCACAAAAATAACCACCTTGTGCAAGCCCAGGATGAGTTCAGCCAAAGACAGCCAGAAAGCACAATTATAGAGAGAATGAAAAGTACATCATGCAGAGCTTTGGGAGTCATATTATGGTGAAAACAGAGAAAATGTCTCATTTGTATTGTGGGAAGATCAATCTAGATGGAGAAAAGTTGAGACTGAAAGCAGAGACCAGTGAAGGGTTTATGAGAGGATCACAGGTGGAAAGTGATGCTTGAACAAGGGTAGAGCTCTCGGAAGGCACATGAGTACGCAGGTTTCAGAGAATGGGAGGAGGCAGAATTGATACCATGTGACCAAGTGGCAGAGGGAAGTTAAAGATCATGTTCAGGGTACTAGCCACGAAAAGCTGCCCACTGAACTCAAAAAGAGCAGATTAGACATAGTGGTGGAAGATAGTGACTTTAAAGGAATTAGGAAAAAAAGAATCTTGGGAGGGAACTATGAAAAACATTAATGTGTCATAGGAAGAAAACAAGACCACAAGAGACTGAAATGCCACAGAAGTAGGTAGAAAACATGGAAAAGTACTGTGTGCATGGAAATCACTGGAACAGTGCTTCAAGCAGCAGAGTGAACACTGCAGCACTGGCCCAAGGTCTAGAATTATAAGGAACCTTGAAGTGCACTGGATTTAGTGGCGAGGAGGAAACAGTAGTAATGGAGTGGTGGGGACTGGAACCAGGAAGTGCATGCAAGGGAGGTGGTTTTCATTTTCTCTTTTTAATGAGACAGACTTCAGTTGTTTGAATACTGAAAAACCAATGAAGAGAGAGGTTTAACTGTCAGGGGAAGAGTGAAGGCATGGTGACAGGAGTTTGTATTTGTGCATCTTACTGTATGTTACTAAGGAATGCATCCAGTGAGAGTAAGCAGAACTCATGCCAATCATGTTGAATTACTGCTCACACCAACTTATATGGAAACAAAGCTACACTCACCCATGTAAGCCTGAAGTCCTTTACAGAGAGAAAGCATCGTCATTCAAGTTACCTTGAAAGTTTAAACATTTCAGCCTGTGTTCACCATTCATCTTGCTCTGGCCTGGTGAGAGTACATTACTGTATGCCCCACACTACAGAGCCTAAGGAAATTTTGAAAGTTTTTTTTCTTCCTGTGAGATTTTCAAGAGTGAGGTTTAGAGATTTTAAAGGGATAAGGAAGATTAGTTAATCAGGATATCTACTTAGAGTGAGGCAACAGTAGGGCTAGAAAAAGAAAGCCCTTACTTTTGAAGAGACTGCACTACTGTAGGAGAGTCTTAAGTGCCATATTCTAAGCAACTTTGCTTGCCAAGCTAAGAACTAAGTTTGAGAGCTTTCATTTTCATGGTGGCTAATTTCAATTTACACCCATATCATACACACATCATTCTATATAGCATCTGAAGGAATATTAGTACATTTCCTCAGTTTTCTCACAAGTTTTCTCTGTTTTTGTTTTCATGGACAGTTTTTTAAGCCCTTAAATCCTTTTCTAAGAAGGTAGAAGTAAAAATATAATGTATATATTATATAAGGGAAAACCACATTACTTATGATATGACATGATTATGATAGTTTTAAAGAAAGGGTTAAATTTTATAATAAGATTCCTAAGGGACAGTTCTGTTCTATTCCAAAATGGTCTACTACAATAAAATATTAAAGACATGCATCTCAGTGATGGCACTCCAACTGGACACTGGTGATGTGCCTTATGTATGTAAAGAATACTAGGCTAAGAGGAGAGCTCAGAACTTCTTTTGCCCAGCCACAAACTGACCAGCTCTGTATACTTTATGAAGGGACAGAACAAACTCCCTCAACTCCAGGGCTCACACTATAGCCAGAAACAATGGAAGCAAAGTAAAGTAAAACAAATGGCTTATTGTTTCCAGAGGATCAAATTGGGTCCTATGCCATGCTAGGTGGTATCTACTCTTGTTTTCCTCTCTTCTTTTCCTTCACCTTCTAAAAATTACTTTCCTGGGGTTAATGTCTCATTTCCAGCATGCTGTTATATAAGAGTTTTTTTTTTAAAGACTTCCCTTTAACAGGGAAGGAGGAAAAAGGCATGCAAGATATTAATATGTTTTTCTTTACCTTTATATGCAAACCTTGAATATAAGACACTATTTAAATGCAATGAATAAAAGGCTTTTAAAAGCCTCATAAGTTTAAAAACATGTTTTATGGAGTATTTTTGAATCTTTGGCCTTTTGTGATTACACCCCAGTGACAAACAGTTTCTAGTATATATAGATACTTAATATGTTTAAATGAGCTCTACAAATTCAATAAATACTTACTGGTGATTAATAAGGAGAACTCCCCCCCTTCATTATACCCTGGAAAGCACTTACCTGGAGAATGTTTGCTGGATGCAGTCAAAGCTTCCTTGAGGGTTATCTTTGCCCACATTTGACAGATAGAAGTTAAACTTATGTACTTCATTGAGGGGGTCATTTTTGGGAATTTTGACAAGCTAAAAAGTGGGAAAGAGAAAAACATTTCAAATTATGGATTTGCCAAGAAGATTATATGATCTTCTGCTTTACTGGTTTTTCAAGTGAGTCATTTTATAAGCCTCTCGATATATATTTTCATAGCATTTAAATTACCAAATAATCCTAGCAATCTGACAAGCACGCCAATATATCACCACATTCTTATTTCCATTTTTCACCCATAAGTGTCAGTAATCACTTCTGTTCAGTAATTAGCTTATAAGAGAAGCCCTTTTCATCAATCGACAAATGACTACAGTTCACACGAAAAGGTTATTACTGAACTTGAAACAAAAGCTCTTCTGCCTTTGAGCTACACAAGCTTTGTCTTTGGCTGGTATGACCCCCTGCTGAATAACTTCTAGATATTACATATAATGGTTTCTGAATTATATTTCACACCTCAATCCTTTGCTCTTTTTTTGTTGCTCTTAAGAATTTTAGGTTTTTCGAGGCAAGGTCTTAATCTGGAACTTACTCTGTAGCCCAGGCTGGCCTCAAATTCACTGTAATACTCTTACCTCAGCTTCCAGAGTAGTGGGATTAACAGTGTGAGTCACCATGCCTAGCCTTGCTCTCTTAATACAAACACATTTTATTTTAATTCTTGCTTCTCTGAGTAATATTTTAAAAGATATTTTTATTTATTTGCAAGCAGAGACATAGAGGGAAAGGGGAGAAAGAGATTGGAAGCACCATAGCCTCAGCAGCTGCAAACCAACTCCAGATGCATGAACCACTGTACATCTGCTTTACATGGGTACTGGGGAATGAATCAAATGCAAATGCTAGGCTTTGCAGTCAAGCACCTTAACTGCTGAGTCATCTCCCCAGCCCCTGAGTAATATTTTTGAAGAATATATATCATCAAAATGTTAATGTTGGGGGCTGGAGTGATGGCTCAACAGTTAAAGTACTTGCCTGCAAAGCAGAAGGACCAGAGTTCAATTTCCCAGTGCCCATATAAAGCCATATGTACAAGGTGGTGCATGTGTCTGGTGTTCGTCAGCAGTGGCTGGAGGCCCTGGTGTGCCCTCTCTTCTCTCTCTCTCTGTCTCTCTCTCCCCCAAATAAATAAAATATATAAAAAGTTAATTTCAGGATGATGGCTGATGGCTCATCAGTTAAGGTACTTGCCTGTAGAGCCTAAGGACCCGGGTTCAATTTCCCAGTACCCATGTAAAGCCAAATGCACAAAGAGGTGCATGCATCTGGAGTTTGTTTGCAGTGCTTAGAGGTCCTAAAGTGACCATTCTCTCTCCTTTCTGCTTGTAAATCAATTAAAATATTTTTTAAAAAGTTAACTCCATAATTATATTTATAGCAAAAATGCAGCTGGGGCATCTATGGCTGCTCCCAAGATTCCCTCATTCATTTTCAGTTGGGTTTATAGAGCAGGGTTAGTAACCCACAGAGGAGATTCTTCAGGGCCCTCCCTGGTCTACACTGTGGGATAAATGGACATGTTATTGTTCTTTCTCAAAAAAGGAAAATCCAAGACAGGGTCTTATGTAGCCTAGGTCGTTTTCCAACTCACTATGTAACTGAGGCTGGCCCTGAACTCCCGGATCATCCTGTTTCCAATTGCTGGGATGACAGGCATGCAACACCTTGCCAGACCAGATGTGTTTTTTGAGGCCATGTTCAAATTTTGATTTTCCTGCTAAGTGTGATTCCTGCTAGGTGCAAACAGAGTGAAGGGACAGGATGCTCTAGATGTCCAAGGTTCTGAGCCATGTATACCCATTTTTTCATATATGGTGGGAGCTCAGTAAGCCTGTGTGAAGAAATTGGAATTTTCTCCTTGACTTTCAACTGTCCCTTCTTTCTCAGCACCTAAAACTTTTCTTCCTATGTGTGTACAGGGGCTTCCATGATGCTAGGTAATGGTTGGCAAGCTGTAAAACATGAATTTCTGACCTCTAGTCATCAAACACCACAGAGAATCTTAGTAACTAAGTAGATAAGTGAAAAAGTGTTTTGTAATATTCATTCTTTCAAAATCTGTCCTTTTCATTATTGGAAGATTAAGAACCAGAGCTAACTGGCTACAACTGTGACACACTCACAAATGTGATGCTGAATGTAGACATGTGTGACCTCTACCCTCTGATTTAACCAGTCGAAAAAGATCCAAACTGCCTCAAAAAAGCCACCATTTCCAACCCCTGGTAAAAAGGAAAGAAATGTAGTGTCTAGCATAGAGTAGGCATGTAATCAATATTTGATTAAGAAATGAACATACGTAAGAAATAAATCAAGAAAAACATCTTTTCAAAGGAGATTCCAAACTCATGTAGAGCTGGAAAAGCCATTTCACCAAAGATGCCAAGTATTTCATAACACACACAGCCTCCATTATCCATGGGTTTTAATGATCTTTGACTCCATATTTAGAATTAATTTCAATTCCCTGAGGTAAAAAAATCTCCATATTATCTACTCTATAAAAATAAATCTCTATAAGGAACCTACAGTTACTCTCTAACTCTCCAAATTTCTGTCAGTTCTAAAATGCACAGCTTTGTAAACAAGTCTTAATTTACTCTGTAGGTACTCATTAGGCTAGCTCACTGGGTGTGCAAACTCATGCCTTGGCGACAAGCATCTCTCAATATCTCAATCTTATGGTCAGAAGAGTGCTTATGTGGAACAGAGGGAACATAGATCCCAGCCACATGCTGGTCTATCTGCACACTGAGCTTCTTTTTGTTTTCTTGAGAAAAGCAGGACACTAGGGACACTAAGGGATATGCGCCATAGCCCAAAGCAGGGAGGGGACCTGAACACATCTGAAGGAAAGCCCTTCCTTATTCAGGACTCCCTAACTTCCGTCTATCTTCCTTTCCCCATCTCAATCTGCAAAGGCTGATTTTGAGGGAGATTTTCATAGTGGTTGAGGCATCATCTCCATTCTATGCTGCTTAGGGTGGAAATATGGCATGACTTTACCCATCTTGGAATGAAAGATTACCCCACTTGAAGATTCTAATTTGCATTTAAAAAAGAAGAATCATATTTTTAATTTGTTTGTTTGCTTGTTTTTTGAGGTAGGGTTTCACTCTAGCCCAGGCTGACCTGGATTTCACTATAGTCTCAGGGTGGCCTGGAACTCACGGTAATCACCCTACCTCTGCCTCCCGAGTGCTGGGATTAAAGGCGTGCACCACCATACCTGGCTTTTTTTTTTTCATGTTTCTATAGTGACCAGTGTATACTCAAATTTCACAAATATGAATTATTCTTTTACTTTAGCTTATTTACCTATTTAGAATATTATTCTAGCTCAGATGTCTAAGTAGAGCTTTATAGAAAAGCTCTTTAAAGTTATTTAAAAACAAATAGGACCATAATCAAAGCAAGAAAGACTCAGAATGAAAAGTAAGTTTGCACAGCCAGCTCAGTCTATGTATCTACTAGTGATTTGGAGTTAATTATACACACAGATTCTAACAGAACAAAAAGATACACTTTTGCCTCCCCTCCAGGAGGTCTGGGAATACATGACTGGCATCTAGTGAGAGGCCAGAGATACTGTCAAACACTATGCAGCATATAGGACAGCTCCCATCTAGTGAGAGGTCAAAGATATTGCCAAACTCATCCAGCACCACAGAACAAGGAAGCACCCAGTCTGAAAGACCAAAGGGGCCAACACTGAGAAACATTTGGTTAGAGACAGAGAGACATAGTCAGGGCCTCTAAAAGACAATCAGACTTCTGACTTCACTGACTTTTGTAAGCCAATGTAGTGGAGGGGAAAATGGTATCTTTTAATAAAACATGAAAGTACCCAATTTATTTTAAATGAAAGGAATCATTTTATCCTGTTTGAGCTTCCAATCAGATGAACTTGAAAAGCAAAAGGATAAGTGCATGTGAGCTACAGTTCTTTAAATATGGCTTAGGCACATTCATTTTATTTTCAGATTCCTCTTAGTGGAAGTTATAAAACTTAAGGTATGTGGCTAAAAGTTTCAAGTAGCTCATGAGTCCTTAAATATAGAGATATTTCCCCCTGACCTGTAGGAAAAGCTTAAAATACTCATAATTAAACTGAAAAGTTCCTCTCTCACCAAGGGATGCTCTTCTAAGATTGTTTCTACCTTGGGCCTCACAGCTGATTTCCCATGGTAGTTAAGCCCATTCTTCAAGGCTGCTCTTCCTGCATGACCACCTTCCCTCCTTGGAGTCCACAGTGTGAAGGCTTCATAACCATTTTGAAGAAGCTGCCTAGATAAACTGTGGGAAAAGGCTCCTATATGTTACAGTGGAGAGTTGCATGTTCCCAGTTCCTCTGAAATTTAAGCTCTGGATTAGAAAAGGTCTCAGACCCACGTCTTCAATAGTCCCACAGGCTCTGGTCCACTCTGAGATGCTCCTAGTTTAGTTCTGATGTTCTCTGTCCCCCAAGTGCTCTGTCATATACAGCCTGCTGTTTCCAGTAAATCTTTTCCTGCTCACTGGCCAAAGCACTATGCAGACTGCCCACTGTACATGTGTAAGTGCTACTCTGTACACCCACTTCATTCTTGAGGATATATTTAGATAAATAAACTGCATCTACTTTGTACCTTGAGGATGAAATTTATTCACAAAGTATTAGAAATTGTATGATTCCAGTTTGTTATTCAGGATGAAGGATATAAAAATATGTTACCACGTCTAGGCAACTGGAAAAGTAGATTTTAATTTTCATTCCAAAAATGACAGACTGAAAATCAAAGGCTTAGGACCACAATCCACAACCCTCCTCCCAAATGCCTGTCTGTCTTTGATAAAAGCTACAGAGAAAAAGTTTCAGGAAACTTTCAGACATTTATAATTAACATAAACACTGTATACCAAGATGTGTAAGTCAAGGCTTCTAATTATTCTGAGATACAGGCTCAGGCATGTGGCAAGGGAATACTGTTTGAAAGGTCATTTCAACATCGAGTCACAGACCTGTTATTTACATAAGGATCTAGGGCTGAAGCACATGCATGCTGCTGTAACTTTTGCATACGTGCACACTGGGATCTGCTTTAAAGTAGTTGGTATCTTTACTATAGAGGTTTGCTGCTATCCTCACGTCAAATACTTTCTACTCCACATTGGATTGAGGTATATGCTAGATTGAAAATAGTAAGAGAGGACTGAGGATATCATTTAGTGGTTCATTTAAATGCTTTTTTGTGGGGTTATAAAGTATCTAAGTGGCAGAGATTTCCTTTGACAGTGATTATATTGAGCATTAATAAACAACTTTTTATGCTAAGGTGGCTACAAATACTCAACGAGGCACTCACAAAACCAGCACTGCCACAGTGTAATATGACAACGCTTGGGTTTAAAGTCACAGGGTCAGGAAAGCCCCAGATCATTTAATTTCTTCATTTCATAAATTAAATACAAAGAGGCTTAGTGATTTACCCAAGGCTATATCCATATTTAAAATTGCAATCCCTATACTCCCAGCCTACTTTCCTTGATCCATGGTTGTCTGAAATACTCATTACCTTGTCGCACTCACACATTATGTTTATGGTGTTTCTTTCCCCACTAGAATATAAGCCCTGCAAAGACAGAGGCCTTTATGTGCTCCTTAAATGTACTGCCAGCATGGTGCATAGCACAAAGCAGTCACTCAATACATATTGGATGAATGAATAAAAATGTTGATTAATTTTAATCCAGGACTAGAATTGGTGTCCTGCTTTCTTTCCACTAGTATTTACAAAGAATGCCTAAAAGTTTCCTTATTTAAAAAGGGGGAACAGAGAGGAGGGAAATGAGGGCACCTTCACAAGATTTGCTCATACAATGTATTATTAATAATGGAAATTTTTTTAAAAGGGGGGATTCTATCCTCAAATAAATTTGGGAAATTCCAGGTTAAACAAAATGACTCTTTGCTGTAGATTCCTTCAAATAGAGTTGTTTCCCAATTAATGTGACCTCAGTCTACCTTCTTCTGTCCCTTAAGTATCTCAGAAAGTCAGCCTGTTTCTTATTACGTGATTAATGTATTTATCCTTTAACTATACAGTATGTAAACTGTGTATTAAGCTCAGATCTAGATGAAACTTGCTACAAACATTTAAATATTAGAAAACTCTGTTGCTCTCAAATTCTCTGAAGACCGTTGATGATTCTGATTTCCTATCTAGGACATGGGTGCCACACACACATTTGCATATACTATTAGGTACCACACTGTACAGTATCACTTGAGTGATAACCTAGAATTAGAACAGAAAATAGAAACTTTAACATAACAGCCACAAGTCCTATTTTTCAAACTAGAGCTACAGTTATGACTTTAGGCCCAACACTGCAAGTTTAGGTAAAGAAAAGAAATCACCTTTCAGAACAGCCCAGATGTACAAGCCTAGCTGGGGGGGGGGAGAGAAGTAGGAAGAAGTAGATATCCTTCACTAGCAATAGAAAAAGTTAAGTGTTAGGAAGGTAGAAAGGGCAGAGAGTGGAGAGATTCCAATGCATACTAGAAACATCTGGAACTTCATAGTCTAGATACTTTATAGAGGAAAGTGGTGTAAAATACCAATTTCACCTAACAAAAAGAGAAAAATGGGAAACTATAAGAAAATTCAGGTCATGCAGCAACTAACATAAATAATTCAGGGCAAAATAAGCCCATTTGTTTCTTTGATTTCTTTCCCCCTTCACAAGACATGTTAAGGAATAAGAAAGTAAAAAGAAAATGGCTTTCGGTCTTATCCTTGCTATAGCCCCTGTACATCTAGTATTCAAATTTCTGAAGTACTTCTGAGTCTAACAGTCTACAGCCTAATACTGAGCCTTTGCTAACTTTCCTTCTAGTTTTGTTGTTGTTTTGGTAGATATTGTAGTTACCTTCATGTTGCTGGGATAAAACACCTAACCAAAAGTAGTTGATGGGAGGAAAGGATTTATTATGAATTACAGTCTCAAGGAGAAGCTCCTTGATGGCAGGGGAACGCACGGCATGAGCAGAGACTGAATATCACCTCTGCCACAGCAGGTGGACAACAGCAGCAGGAGAATGAGCCAAACTCTAGTGAAATCCACCCACAACAACACTCCTCCTGTAGAAAGGCTCCACTTCTCAAATTGCCACCAGCAAGGGACCAAGCATTCAGAATATGTGAGTCCATGGGAGACATCTTATTCAAACCATTACAGTAGGATACAGTCTTGCTAGAGATAGGATTCTTGAGAATCTTATTCTTAGTCACAACATAAACTCCATGGCAATTTTGGAGAAAACATTAATGGAACACTTAAAAACTCATTTATAAATTATAGTTTAATTAATTTATTATACAATCATTGAGTGCTACAAGTAGCAAGATTCCTAGATATATGAAACGTGAGAAGTGAGACACAAATGATGACCTCAAAGATAGGGAATGTTTGACTATGTGTACATATATAAACATCTATATCATCTATCAATCCACTGACTGATCTATCTGTATATATGTTGGATGTTAAGAGAGTATTTTAATGTAACTGCATCCACTAACAAGCTAAGTACACTTATTTTTAAATACAACTGACCAATGTTGGTTTCACTAGCTAAAAAGGGACTCCAGAAATGACTCATTTTGTAAACTTCATGGCTAAAAACTATATACAAGAAACCAGGTGGCTGTATGTAAGTTTGTTGGTAGTTGGCTACTTCCAGGAACTAAGGGGTGGGGGAGGACAGTTATTGGTAGGGGAATAGTACAAATAATATATACTAGAGATATTGAATCAAGGGAACATGAGAGAATAAATAAAAACTTACTTAACATGAATGCAAAAAAAAATCTAGCCAAATGCTAAAATAGCTTTTAGAAGAAAGTAAATGTAGTAATGCCTGGTCTACTCACATATTCTTTGGGAGCAGAAACTAAAATCTCCCACTGAGTCCAACAGTTCTTATCATAAAGCTATAATTCATTTTTATTAGTCACTTCTAAAATTTAAATGCACTCTGTAGAATTGATGCTGACATGTAAAAGAATCATGTGAATGATGATATCCCTAAACCTCCCCATAGTCTGAGGTAATAAAGCATCACTCATTTAGTCACTAAGGTTACTATCATCTTGGGGACCAGCCTCAATTTCCCTATCTCATACTACCCTAGACATCTTAATATCAAAGTCATTTAAGTCCAACTGTTTGGTCCTCCCTAACTATTTCTTAAATGTATGTTTTCATCTGTATCCTCTGCTTCGGTTCATATTACTTCTGGCCTTTGACAATGTCTTTCAGCCTCCACCGTGGTCCCTTTTAAATCCTATTTGAAAATATTCATCATTATTCCTTAATGATATAGTTTTCATGAAACTATTCTCACAAAATGTCAAACTGACCACATGCATCCCCTCCATCATGCACTTTTGATAGCTTCCTCCTAGATACCAGTAGTAAGTCTAGGCTCCGTTATAGGGCAAAGTTCCCTTCTACCAACCAGCTTCACTCTCTGTCCTGTATTTTGTGCCTCAGAAGGAATACTGTGCCCTGAGCACCAGAAAGCACTGGTCTGTGCTTTGCTTCTTGTTTACCTTGTGCAAACTTTTCCTTTGCTTATGACTAAGCAAGCCTAGGTTCTGTCCCCCATGAAGAAGCCTCTTTCCCGGTGGCTTTTAGAGGCTTCCTTTCTGGATCACCACTTCTACTGCTGCCTCACTAAAGTGAATTCCAAGAACTTATGTGTCTTTTTCTCTCACATTATAGATGCCATATAAATACTTGCTAGATTTATCGGATCCTTATGCCAGAGATTTATTATATATATATAATATAATATTATATATATTTCACACACACATGTATGTGTGTGAAATAGATCACTTAAAGATCTATGGAAAACCAGACTCTCCAGAAAAGGCAAATATAAATAAAATTGAGGTGGGGAGGGGGCTAGAGAGCTGCCTGTTATGAGGGGCACTATATGAGAAACTTTCTGACCTCTCTCTGGTGCTATGTTTAGTCCCTAAACTTAGGCCAAGTGGCTTTTTGGGTTTGTGGGATGTAAATTTATGTTCTATGCTTTTCTTTTTAAGTGTATTTCATCTTCATTAAAAAATACGGAAGCTTGGCCAGGCATGGTGGTGCACGCCTTTAATCCCAGCACTTGGGAGGCAGAGGTAGGAGGATTGCTGTGAGTTCAAGGCCACCCTGAGACTCCACAGTGAATTCCAAGTCAGCCTGGACTAGAGAGACCCTACCTCGAAAAACCAAGAAAAAAAAAACCAACAACCAACCAACCAAACAAACAAACAAACAAAAAAACAGAAGCTCTAACCTCAACAAATTTCCATTTGAAAATACAGCCCAACCTCTTTTAAACCGCTTTGTATCATAAAGGAATCCAGGAGACCACACTAAAAAGTTCTCAATTTAGAAACTCTCCTGGTTAACTAGAAAGCAGATTAAAAAAAAAAAAAAGTCTGTTTCTCTGAAACAAAGCACAAACCTGAATTCTACAAAGAAAAAAATGTTGAATTTGACAGGCAACTTCGAAGTCACTGCTAGTGGTGGAGTTTTGAGCAGTTGTCTTGCATGATGCCAGGAGGAACTGCTGGCATATGCAGGCCAGCCAAGGATCCGTGCCTGGCAGTCACCAGCAGCACTGTAAATCTAGTGGAGAGACCGGGACCTGACAGATGTGAACTGTCCTCAAGATCAACAGAGGTTTGAGAAATGTCCTAGGCCCTGGAGTTTGCAAAAATACATGGTTTCAGTCCAATCCAATTAACATCACCACGAAAAGTTCACAAAGATAAAACAGTAGTTAAGTGTCAAGAAGAATGCTTCCATATACACCTGAAGGGATATCTAGCTCTTAATTCTATTTTCTACATCAATTACTTTTAAAACTTGTTTCTTTGTAATGATATTCAGAATGTGTGTGTTTTTTTTAAATTTTGTTTTTCAAAATAAATCTGGGGTATATAGCATGTGTTAGAGTGATGCTGCTCTGGTGAGGAAAATGGATGCTGTGGGCCTCGGACTGCTGAGGCAGCCAAGAGAAACTGCAGCAAGTCAGTGTCCAGGGGATATTACTTTATTAGCTCCATTAGAGGCAACCTTGTGTATGCTTGTGCAAGTGCATGTGTTGCATTTTTAGACAGGTTGCCACTAAGTAACTCAGACTAGCCTTGGACTGACTGACTTGTAGCCTCTGCCTCCCTAGTGTGTGGGATTTTCGACAGGGCCACCACGAGCATTTTGTAAAGGGAATTAGTGCTGAATAGTAAAGGTGGGAAATGGTGTCCTGCTCGTATGTTGTCTTCTTTAAAAATATGGTTTCTTTAGTACTGTCTTCTATTTCCAGTTCTAAGTTAGCCTTCCTTTACAGACAAGAAGGGGGTGGCCTAAACTAACCACAGCTAGTGTGCCAGATCATAAATGGGCTCTGGAACAAATAACCCAGTTTCCTTACACTGGGTCCAGTGTCTACCATCTGTGTTACCCTGGGCAAGCCACTAACCTCAACAGTTTTCTTGCAGGTAAAATATAGATAATGATATTATCCACCTCAGAGAACTGTTTGGAAATCTAGAGATAACTCACCTAAGGTGCCTAGTACAATGTTCTGTACTCAGTGTGTGCCAGTGTGCTTGCTATGGAGGATGATACTGATGATTTACCTCTGATTATGACCTGTTTGATGCCAGCAAAAGATCTTCTTAGCATAATGACATGTTTAATTTTTTAATTTTCAAATAGCCAAGGTCTGGTAACAAGCACCCTGCAAATAATCAAAAGTTGACTCTACTTATTCTAAATTCATGGTTCTTACAAGTTAATGGACCTTCTATATCAAAGCTTCCACACTGGTATAAATTGAAGCCAGTGGCACTATTTAGGAAATAGTAAAAAAGATGAGCAATACTTCTATATATTTGAGAGAGATGGGAGTGGATATGGGCATCTAGGGCCTCCTGCCACTGCCTGTACACAAACTCCAAATGCATGTGTCACTTTGTACATCTGGCTTTACGTGGGTACTGGGCAATCAAGCCTGGGCCTTTAACTGCTGAGCCATCTCACCAGCCCCAGAGTGGCAATAATTTTAATTGTGCCAAACTCACAAAATAGAGAGATATTATAGGGATGAATCAGTCATAACAAGTATCATATAAGGTTGTCTGCTTCCACTTAAGAAGGGTAGCAAACACTATTTCCCAAGTGCTCTGACCATAAAACATATGCTGCCTCTAGAGCCTCAGAGAGTTCCAGATACTAGCTACAGCACAACAATAAAACAGAGAAAATAGAACTGAGGATTCTCATAGGAACCACAACCTTTGACTTTAAAACATTCAATTTTCATAAATACAAAGAACGTTTTAAATTTTGAGGGTGCTCTTGTCAAAACTACAGGTATCCCTGAAGATGACTGATGTCTATAGTATTTTAATTTTTATAGTTTTTTCCCTAAATATCTACTCTGAATATGTTCCAATGGTAGGACATACACAATCCAAGACTTAGGCAAGGGCTATAGCTCAGTGGTCAAGTGCTTGCACATCATGCATGAGGCCCTGGGTACCACAAAACAAACAAAAACTGCATGCAGCATAATTCCAAAAGATTTACTTTTATTCACTTTTCATTAGTCAAATGTATGTGCTAATCTTGTTAAAGTCTTTAAAGGAAGACAAACGATTTCTGACCTCACAGCTACTGATGTATACAGTGCATCAAAAGCTAAATGAGAGACTACTGGTCTGATTTCTAAGAGTCTTGGCAGACCAGAGGCTTATAGAGAGCTTGTCAAGCTTCTTAGATAAACTGATTTATGACTGCAAGAAATATAGGGCTGAAAATATTTCTAGAAATGGTATGGTTAGGTTATTGGCAGAACCATTAAACCTGTTTCCAAACAGAGACAAAGATGCTGACAAAGAAAGGGCAAATATTCATGTATGGACAGTTAGGCAATTATCTTATTTGGAAAATTTATATCACAAAAATTTTGATTATTATCTCCACCACACACATGAACTCTCTAGGACAACTGAACTATATGAAGCAGTGAAACATTCTATCCTCTTGTTAATGAAATGGGGGAGGAGGAAGAGAGAAAGAGAGAGGAAAAGAGAAATCACTAGCTTCATTAGTTTGTAATATTGTGTTATAGAAGATATAGTCATCTTAAAATGAGGGTGGGCACTCAAAACTTCTAAATTATTAGGACCATGAATAAAGGTCCAAAAATAGCAAAATAAAATGTCAAAATAGCAAAATATATAAGACATTTTATAGTTTAATTATTTAAAAAATTATCTCAAAGAAAGTCCAATTTTCAGTAAAGACTCTCCCCACTATACGAGAATCGAGTAGCATAAAGAAATGAAAACTCAAAACCACCGTTCTAGCAGTATGAGATGGAGACAAGGCCTTACATATCTGAAACACTGCAATGTCAGATACTATTAAGCAAATCCGACTGTCAGGTTTCAAACATTAACAAGTGATTAGTTTTGAAATAAAAGAATCTATCTAATACTAATGAGGGGCAACCACATTAGAAGTGCATGCCATTACTTTCCAGGAGCCACACAAAGAGAAAGCAACAGCTTCCTGGGGGCAGTTTGGTGTTAGTCATTAAAAACCATTCATACTTTCTGGCCCAGTGTTTTCTACATCTAGGAATCTATCCCGAGAAAACAAATGGAAATACACACACACACACACACACACATACATACACACACACACATACATACACACACACACATATATATATATACATACATACATTTTATATATATATATACATATATATATATATATATCTAAGGATGTTTATCATGCTATTATGATATAGATGAGGTATAATAGGAGAATGGCTAGTGATAGTATACCCATACAATTAAATGTTAGGAGGCTACTTAAGTGGAAAATGTTCATGATACATGCTTAAAAATAGATTATTAAAAACATCAGTAAATATGGTATTGCTACAATTTAAAAATTCATTTTATTTATTTATTTTTGAGACAGTGACTCATGCATTCCAGGTAGTCTTGAACCTGCTATGTAGCAGAGGCTGGCCTTTGAACCCTTGAATCTACTACCTACACCTCCCAAGTGCTGGGATTACAGATATGCTCTGTTGTATCTAGCTTCTTCTATAATTTTAGAAAAAAATATACGTGTGAGCATGAAATAAGACTAGAAGAAATTCAATAAAACTGCTTGTCACTGGTAGGGACACTTCTATTACTCATCTTTACCCTTGTGCATACTTTGCATAATTCTAAAGTGTTCATTCACTTTGTTTTTCAAACAAAAAACAATAAAAGCTATATAAAATTAATAAATTAGATTTTAGGGCAAGAGATGGCTCAGTGGTTAAGGCACTTGCCTCCAGTGCCTAAGACCCTGGGTTCAATTCCCCAGTATCCACATAAGCCATACCCACAAGGTGGTGGTCCTGGTGTCTCTCTCTCTTTCTCTCTCTCTCTCTGTCTCTCTCTCTCTACATCTCTGATTGAAAATGAATAAACAAAATAAAAAAAGGAACTGATCTCCTCTGATCCCTCAAAGCAAGATGTTAAAAAAAATTAGATTTTAAACTATTACTATAGAACTTGTCCTTCATAATGAAGTAATCTGTGGTATTTTTTTCCTTGAGTTTAAGATATTATTGTAAAAGGTACAAAAGAGAGAAGCGAGGGAGGGAGAAGGGAAAAGAGAAGGTGTGCCAAGGAAGGGCAAGAAGGGCAAGAGAGAAGGGAGAAAGAGAAAGGAGACAAAGGGAAAGAAGGTGAGGGTGAAAGCTCAGGGATCAGGAAAGCCAAAAAGCCACCTTAAATATTTTTGAAAGTTTTTTATTTATTTATTTAATTTTATTTATTTGCAAGAAGGGAGAGAGGGAGAAAGGGAGAGAGAGGGAAAGGGAGAGAGAAAGAATATGAATATGTGCATGCCAGGGCCTCCAGCCACTGCAAATGAACTCCAGATACATGCACCACTCTGTGCATCTGGCTCTACATGGGAACTGGAGAATCCAACCCAGGTCATCAGGCTGTGCAGGCCAATGCCTTGACTGCTAAACCATCTCTCCAGCAAAGCTTTTTTTTTTTTTTTTTTTTTTAAAGCAGTATTTCAAACTATAAAATGCTGAGTTTCTACAAAATTAATTTTGGACTCATAATTATCTTTTTCTTTAAGTTCTCTAAGGAAAGAACAGAACACTATCATCCCTAGAAATAAAACAAGCCACTAAGCATCCCCAGCACCAAGTTTTCCTTTATGGCCAAATGCCGAACTTAGACAGCAAGTCAGTGTCCAGGGGAAATGGAACTCCCCAAGCATGACTGTCCTTAGTGAATCACCAAGACTACATAGAAAACAAAAGCATCACATTAGTTGTTGGAAGTTCTTGGTGCTGGTTAGTAGCGTATTACTATCTTCATAAATATGGCTACAATTTATATTGTCACTTTTGCACATGCTGGGAGATCAGAGTGCTCACCATGCAAGCATAAGAACCTGAGTTTGGCTACTGTTGCGGTCAGCTTTCTAGTTGCTGCGCAGATAGAACCCAAGCAAAGGTGGCTTGTAGAGGAATGGGTTTATTTGGCTTACGGACTCGAGGGGAGACTCCATCCTGGCAGGGAAAACGATGGCATGAGCAGAGGGCTGGACATCACCTCTGCCACAGCACTGCAAACAGTAGCAGGAAGGTGTGCCAAACTCTGGCAAGGGGAAGCTGGCTTTTAACCCCATAAGCCCGCCTCCAACAACACAGCTTCATCGAGGTTATAAAACCCAAACTGTCACCAGCTGAGGATCAATCTATCAGAACACATTTGTTTGTTTGTGGGGGACACCTGGATCAAACCATGACAGCTACCCAGTATCCATTTAAAAAAGCCAGGTGTGGCTTTTTTCCAGTGCTGGGGAGACAGAAATGAGAGGATCCCTGGTGTTCTCTGGCTAGGTAGTCTGGCTGAATCAGGTCAATGAGAGACCCTGTCTCAATAAATAAGGTGGACAGTGACTAAGGAAAATACTGGAAATCAACCTCCATATGCACATATACATGAGTGTGCCCCCATGCAAGCACACATACACTTATGCCCACACATCACACACATAAATACACATGCAAAAAAACCAAAACAAAACAAAATATCCCGAAAGCACACTGAATTTACTTCTTAACTAGTTCTCTATTGAGTTCTGTTTCTTTTTAATCCCAACCATTCCCTCGAAAAATCTCATCTTCTTAAAGTCTATCAACTGTTACTTGTTATTCCCCTAAACTGGCCTTTGTAGACTGGGTCCCGCCACCCCCCCCCCCAGGATCCCTCACAATGCCAATGCTTCAAAATATCAAGTATTAACTCAGAAAAGAAAATACCTCTCCTGCCCCACTCTTGATAACACTACTAAGTCTGGCTGAGCCTTCTTTCCACTAGGGAGAGATCACAGGCTGAGAGAAGACTTTCTTTTCCCACTGATAGATGACAAAGCAACTCTATCAAGTAGTTGACTAGCAAGATATTGGCTGGTGTTTGGCTGCAGATAAATTCTTAAGACTTGCCCTTCCCATTATCCTTTGTCAGCAGCCTGCTTTCAAAACCTTTAATATTGATCTTTTCACCTAGGTTTTCATACTTAAGCTTGACATCTCCAAAATTTTGGAACATTTAGAAAATATAGATAAGTATCATTTGGGCATCTATTATAAAATGTCCTAGCTTTTCTCATTTAACCCATGAAGATCACAAATTATACTTAAAATTCCTGACAATGAGAACAACCTTTCTACAAATACAGGTGAATCACAAAGCTTGATATCTGTAAACTCACCACTCAAGAGTTGGCATAGTAGTGATAACACTGCATCTATTAATCTGTGCCTTTCCTATCCAGTGACCAGCAGGAACTTTTGTATATAACTCTGGTTTTGGTTAATAATTTTATCACACATAAACTACACAATACTTTGTCAGATGTCTGCCTGTCATTAAACTTTCTATAACTGATGCTACTCCTATGTACCCACTTGAAGATTTCACTGCCTTGCTGCTATGCCGCTGTTCCTGTTACATGTTCTGTACCACAGCTCATCTCTACTACAATGTCAGCCATTAAGTATTCACACATAAACAATATTCTTCACAGCTGGAAAGTATTCTTGTGGTGTGGAGGCACACTCCTTTAATCCCAGCACTTGGGAGGCTTAGGTAGGAGGATAACTGTGAGTTTGAGGTTAGATTGAACTAGAATGAGACCTACTTCAAAAAAAAACCAGAGAGAGGGGCTGGAAGGATGGCTCAGCAGCTTAAGATGCTTCTTGCAAAACCTGATAGCCTGGATTCAATTCCCTAGTACCTACATAAAGCCAGATGCACAAAGAGGCACATGTGTCTGTAATTTGTTTGCAGTGGTAGGAGGCCCTGGCATGCCCATTCTCTCTCTTTCTATCTCTCAAATAATTATTTAAACAAGGAAAAGGAGAGAGAGAAGTTCTATCTATAAATCCACTCTTTTCTTATTATTGGATTTATAGGTATAACTAAACCTTAGCAAATGAGCACTGGAGCTACTTTGTTGACAAGTCTCTGACGCTAATGTCTACTGACAGCTCAGTCTTGATACAGTAAGGCTGGTAGTTACCTATGCATCTCCTGTACAGCATGTCCCAAACAGACACATCCTTGTCTCTTGCCATAATCTGTTTTCATCTATTTAAAATCTTGAACAGTAAAAAAAAAATCTTGAACAGTGGCCTCACTATCCAACCAAATGCTCAAGTAATATAGAGCTGCCCTTGACTCTTCCTTCTCTGCCCTCCCCATATATAAGGAAAAGTCAGGGAAGGTATTTGAAAAGCAAGTTAAAATGTAAATCAAATCACATGACTTGTTAAACTTTTAAAAAACAAGATTATGATCTCACATTAGGTATGGTGTTGCAAACCTTTAATCCCAGCACTTGGGAGGCAGAGATAGAAGGACCAATGTGAGTTTGAGGCCAGTTTGGTGCTAGAGTAAGTTCCAGGTTAGCTTGGGCTAGAGTGAGATCCTACCTAAAAAAAAATCTAAAAAACAAAAACAACCAACCAACAAAGAAAAAGAGATGACCTCCTGAAGTGTTTTAAAGCCATGGATTGTAGCCTACTGAAAAGTAATGATGTTTGGTGGATTGTGACCAGAATAGAATAGAAAACAGTAGTGTGCACTGAGGAGGTAAGGGTAAATATCAGCTGTGTGAATATGAATATGTTTAAGGGGCTATAAGGTAAACTATTTTGTCTTAATGTTAATGATTTACAAATGTATTTGAAAGATATTCATCAGCAGTGGTGGTTTCCTTCCATTAGAACTTTTCCTCAGAAACTGATGACAGTCATGAGCCTGTTGAGGAAATGTATATTCCTGTGCTTTCATGACAGTGAATCTAGCTATCATAAGAAAACCGGAGGGGCAAGTTTTCCCAGTCCAGATTTCTAGTCCTCATCAAAGACCCTGAGAAAGACTTTAAAACTAAGAAAGCCTGATCTCAACACTGAAATTTTAGCTCCTAAGAAGGTGGAGACATTTGCCATACCCAGGCCACCAAAATATTTATCTCTTCTCTTGCCAGACAACACTGATAATCCTTCAAACCCATTTACCATCACTCCTCCCCTTGCTAGCTGGAGAGGTGATAAACCAATGCGTATGTGAATGTGAGGACAAATCAAACATGCTCTTTGAGCATTTATCATAGGAAGGTGGATTGGGCAGGGATAAGAACAGATGCCTATATCCGAGTCAACCTTCTTCAGCAAGTGACATCATATATGGTTCAGCACTGTAACTTCAAAGTCATCGTTTACAGAACAAAATTAAGTATCTGCTTCATAGCTAGGCTGTAAGGACTAAATGAGAAGAATATATGAATAACATTGGCTTCTTAGTAGTATTAATGTAGTGTAAGTTTTAATGGTGATTATTGAAAAACAGTTGGCATCTATAAGCAAAACAATAGAACATATAATTGTTGATTTTATGCTAAGTGAAGAACAAATGACAGAGGATATGAAAATGTTGAGCTTTGACAAAGGCTAATTCCTCTCAAAGCATGCCTGTGGGCTCTTAAATCCTTAAGTCAATTAAACACCTTTCCTCTAAATTTGTTTGCAAAAGAAGTCATTTTATAAGTTAATGTTTTCGGTTCAAAGACCAACTTGTGAACTTGTTTTCTGCATACTATATATCCCTTTCAGTTTAAAAAGCACAATTCAAGAATGATGATAAAAATATTCCTCTGTAAATTTTCCAGTTTATCTAATATATGAGGCTACTAATTATAAACAACCAATAAGCCAGTCAAGAATAGGCTCAGGAAACAAACTTTTAAAAATATTTTTATTTATTTCAAGGAGAGAGAATAAATGAATATGAAGGAATAAATGTGGGTGCACCATGGTCTTTTGCCACTGCAAATGAAATAGATACATATGCATGCACCACTGTGCATCCGGTTTTATGTGGGTACTGAAGAATGAAACCCAGGCCATTGGGCTTTGCAAGCAAGCTCCTTAAGTGCTGAGCCATCTCTCCAGCCCAAGAAAGAAACTTTTTGAAAATACTATGTAAAGTCTTATTACAGGAAACAGGAACTTGACTTCCACTATACTGTTATAGGTCAGTGAAGCCAGTAATGAGAGAAAACTCGTGATTGGACGAACCATTACATAATCAGAAATACTCTCAACCCATGCCACTGGATGAAGTTTACATTCTATGTTAAACACTTACATATTAAAGAGGGTGCACATACACACACAGCTTGGAACCAGTGACACAGGTTTTTAAATTATTTTTATATTAAATGTTCATTGAAATAAGGCCTGGGGCACTAAGTTTTTATTTTCTTTCTGCTTAATTCTTTTTAAGTGAAGCTCTTGTATGCACAGGATAGAGCCTTGGACATAGAAAGAGAATGACAGTTATTATGACAATGTTTATGGGTCAAATTTAAGGGATGGTTTAACTATAGGAACCACAGGTGTCATAGAAGAGTAAAATTATTATTTCTATGCTTTAATAACAGTGCTATTAAAGTGACATTGTCCGTAATAGATATGACTCAGTTTCACAAGGTTCAATTTTTAGTAGGAAAACAAAACAAAACCAAAGCCATGAGTGGTAAATTTCATTGATAGTATCTGTTAGATAATGTCAGGAATAAAGTTTAATATTTTAAGGTCATATTTACCTTTATCTACCCTAAGTGTTTGCTGAATTAAGATAATAATCAACTCCCTGGCTAAGCAATTTATGGTATTTGTGGCATCTTCAGATTTCAGTAATACTTTCAATCCTGTGTTCCAAAGTGATCCAGGTTGGTGAAGAAAGAGCTTCGGGTTTGCACTCATGCACTGGGGATTTGCTACAGCCCTTGTTGTGGATTGCATAAAGTTGTGGTCAGCAAATAATTTCGGGTAGATTTCATCAGGCCCTACAATCACACAAAATTACCCTGCTGCCCTTTGCCATTTGAACATGTGTTGTGAGTGCTGGTCATGGTACCTATCAATGCTGGGAAGAAAGAGATGGTGCATTTAGCTCATTGCCTCTGCTTATTTAGAAAGCCCAAGGGTTAATCCTTATCCAGAAAGGAAAGGAGGGCAGAGATGAGTGGCAACCTAAAACAGAGAAGGCATTTAATTTACAACAGCTTCAAACTACAATTCCATTTTTGATTGAGATAATGGGTTTCTAGGGGCAACTTATGCCTTAGCTAAACTAAGACTTTTTTAAACTATGTATGCATATAGAAGAGTTAAACATTTTTAAATTTTCTGTAAATTGGCACGGTATTCATATCTTAGTAAATTAACATATAAAGAGTACAATTCAATGCAAATATAAAAGTTATCACCATGTGTGAACCACTATAATATCTAAAAAATTTAAATCAGAACTGCTCTTACAAAGGATATTACTTTAACATCCTTCTGGTATTAATTATAGCCAGAGGTAAGAGTAAAGGGTAGCTGCTAATCAGCAACTTTCTGAGAGGATCGACTAGACACACTGTTGGCAAAACCAGTGGGCTAGCCAAACCCGAATCAGCAGGGAAAGACACCCCAGGGAAGGCATATCATCTGAGAAAGAATGCTAGTGCTGAGGATTTATTTTTGTCTCTGCTTCTTGTTTCAAGCTGATATTTATCTTTGCTTCCCAGGTACCACACATAGGGTAGGGAATGCGTATTGGGGGGGGGGTGCTGAAATTATCTATTAATTCCAGACCCAATCTTCTCCTTAGTTCCTATAAAGTAAGATAAGTAATTAGCAAAGTATTTCTGAATGCTACAGTAAATCTGGAATTTTTAAAAAGAAAAATCCAACCCTCTGTTCTTTGGAATTAATGACTCTATTGCAAGAGTTTACTGTACTGTTCCAGCCATTAGAGCTACTTGTTAAATGCTGATCTGCTCTTCAGCAGGAAATCATGCCTTTTTGGAAGGCATACATTTAGAACTTGTCTGGCTGGCCGCTCTTTGTTCATTCTTGAAAAAAGTGTATTCCATTCAGTATGCAAAATACATAGTGTATAAAATGTTTGTATTTTCAATAATTGCTAAAGATTATATATGCAAGACAATTGTTTTCTACAGCTTTTAGTATTGTTGAGTCTGAAAATAAGCAATTACTAAAAAATTTTGAATACCATTTTCACTACAACTACTGAGTTAACATGGATCTAGAATCTAATACAATTACAAAGTCAACATTATTTCTCATTGCCGAAGTAGGCAATCGTTTCCTGGACAACAGTCCCTGAAGCCACAGTCAAATCAACTGCAAGGGGGTCTGTCACATGCCAGCAATTGTGGCATTTTTGCCATTGAAGACTTTGCCACTTCAGATTTTATTAATTATAATGTACTACAGATCTACTTGTGCATAATGTTGTATTGTGTATGAACAAGCATTTATTAATCAGGTTTGTGGAATTTTACGTATTTATTATCAACATGTAGCTTTTTAAATTTAAATATAAGGACATGAATTGTAGTTAGGCTGGGCTTGAACCTGCTGCTCAACTATAGAGATCAAAGTCCATGATTTTTACTTTTAACAGTATCCTCTTATACGTTAATATTTTGGTCTGAATTTATTTAGAAGTTGACTTCAACTTAAGAGAACATGTTCAAACAGAAAAGTAAATAAACTTAAAATGTTAACCTGCCAAGAACCAAATTTTGGCCTTTTATACACATTACTGAGGGAAAAATCTCCTATAATTAGCAATAAGGAGGAGCATAATCACACACAGTATTTAGCATGAGTTCTAACAGAGAAATAGGAAATAATACAGCACCTTCATTTTAAAAGACTATTTTCACAATGCTTAAGTTATATTTCAAATTTGCTTAAATATGTTGCTACCATGACAGTTAAGGTACATTTCAATTATGTTTGGAAGTAAAAAGACAAAATTTCTCACTAGGGAAAAGTATCTTTTGTGAAAAATGTAAATTTAAACCTTTTAAAACCCTGAACATTTTCCACACAGGAAAACTGTAAGCATACTTCCTTCAGGGGTTTGGAAACAATCAGCTCAGGCAATGTTAACTTATCATAGCTCTCAAGAAAAACAGAAGAGCACTGTATAGAAGACCCTCACAGTTATGGCTCTGCGTATTCCCTGTGGGCTGTGCCAACCCACTCTCTCTCCTGTAATGAGTCTTTGTTTTTACTAAGTCCCAAAGGGCTGGGGAGAGCTCTGCAAAAGGCAGGGGGAAGGGTAGATGGAATGCAGCTGCAGGCTCTAAAACAATGCTGAGTCCATATATTTTGTTCCCAGTTAGAATAATAAGGGTAGGGCTTTGAGGATCCAGACCCTGAATAAGCAAGGGAGAGCCAAGCATCCTACAGCACCAACCCTCAGTTACCATACAAATCCAATCTCCATTCATTTGGGCTCAAGAGCTTATCTATGAAAATTCAAATACTCATCAAGAGTTAAACCTATCAGTCATTACAACTAAATCACTTTTCTTAGTAAGCTATATTCAAGCAAGTGACAGAATGGGAAGGAGGCAAGCTTGGATACATGGGGGACAGGAAAACCGTGGGGAAAGGTAGGTGCTGAATTTGGAAAAGAAATCCGTAAGGTCTCAACTGCAAACTGCTTGCTCTACCACCATGGTGCCTAGGACCTGGGGTCATTAGTATGCCACAGCAACCATGCTCTCAGAGACTTCGGAGAGTCTGGAAGCCTCAAGCATTCATTCCCTGTCCTTTAATCTCTCCACCTGACTTGGTGCTAAGGAAATGTCCTTGCATCTTTTCTTAGGCTGATGTTTCAAGTTAGTGGAAGAGAAAGGAAGCAGCAGACACAGAAAAAAGGTGTAGCTCTACAGCTCCTATCAGAGAAACAGCTAAAACTTTGCTTTCTTGCCTTGGTATATGTGCTGTGGGAGTGATCACTACTTCTTGCCTTGGATCTTGCTCTCTGCTCTAAGATAACCCTTTACAGAAAATCAATGAATGGACTTTCAAGGACTCAAGGCCTTCCTCTGGAATCAAATATTCCTGATGCCATCAAAACCTGCAAGAAAACTTCAAAAGCCTTAAATAAAACTTGCAGTAAAGACTACTTAATAAGCTCTATAACGAAAGTCATAAGAACGCTTGCTCCAATTAGGATCGTATTCATGAACACGTAGTTACTAAGGGGGAAAAAGGACTTCATTGTAAAGCTGTCATGTAGAAGCAAAGCTCTGACAGCCACACAAACACCTCCTTCAAGATAGTTTGACACAAAAGATTTACAAATACAAATCTTAGTCCACTGAATGACATAATTTGACTCTTAAATATTTTTAAGTTATAAAGTTTAGAAAGACTGCATCTATACCAACATTTCTGTATTTGTGAGATAAAATTCACAAGTGTTAATTTATAATAGTCAAAGAAGATCCTCTTTTCCAGCTTTTTTCTCTAAGTCCTAAATTCCATTAATGGGTAACCCAGATATCCATACATTAGCTAGTATAGAAGAACAGAAATGTATATTAAGTGAGGAGGCAAAATAAAGATCTATTTACTTCGTTGATATTACGTATTAGTAGCAACAATTTAAAAGCAAAACTAAAATTTTCCTCAAAAGTTTATCACATATTACAAACACAAAACTGATAGGTCCATTTTATTAAAAGTTACCACCTATTACTTTCCTTTTTCTTTTAGTGCTGGGGACTGGTCCTATGCACTCTCCTATACCCTAGTTTATTATGCATTTTAATGTACCAATAAAATAGACATATAAAACTGCTTATTCTATATTTTGGCAAAGCTTAATTTTTTTATTTAAATAATTTACTAGAAGGTATAATTAAAAATTAAGTGTATAGACAGCAGAATTTTAGTAATAGCAATAATAATTATATAGTCTTAAGTCTCTGTTTTGTTATGGTAAACAAAACATATTTATATAATACTTTGATGTTTTAACCTTCAGTAAAAAGGTTCAATACACAATTATCAATGGTTTGGAAGAAACTCAATAACCACATGTAATAATTTCTTTTCATAAATTAAAAAATGACAAAGCATTTTAATAAAAGATGAAATTTTCATTTAGTCACTTCAAAAAAATGACTGATTACATTAAGAAGGTAAGGTGAAATCAAATTTTTAAAGTTTCATGGCACATATTAATTTTTTTTCCTAAAACAGCATACTTACCCCTTGAAGTCCTTGGAACTGAATTGAAGGTCGAAAAGGAATTAAATTCTATTAAAAGAAAACATAAGAAACAAATTGATAAGATTTGTTGATCATGACATAGAATAAAATAATTAAACTTTAAACCTATTTGTTTGCAATAGTATGAAAATGAGTTTTCATTACATGCCTATTTTTGTATGTAATCATATTAGACAACTTGAACTGTTTACATTTCTCTGAATCGTAGGTATTTTCAAGTCAAAAAGGTATTTGATCTACTACACCCACGTGTAGGGTCCCCAGTGGATTGGGGATTAGGAGGAAGGAATTAGGGGTACCATCATAAAATTTGCTCATACAATATATGCAATTAAGGATAAAAAAGACAAAAAAAAAAAGGTATTCTGGAAGAGTACAGCAACCATGATTTCAAGTTGACTGACATGATTTACAGGGAAAAAAGTATAGTAATTGAATTTTACATAAATAATTCCTTGCTTAGTTTCCTGACATTTTTATTACTGGTGGGTAAAGAAAAGAGCTAACTGAAGGAACTTTCGAAAAAAATTCAATAGGTTGTGAGAAATACACAATCTGCAATATTCGGGAATTAACTGCAGCTCGCATCTTTATTGCAGATTTGGTTTTGGTTGAGAGTCAACCACGTTACCACCTTTCTCACAGCAGTTTTACTAGGAGAAGATAATTTCTAGACAATTGTTTCTGTTTTATTACTACCTCGGTCTTGTTTATACCTTCAACACTTTATCAAAAATTCTACATTTGGAAGCAGAGTTGTAATTGTGAATATTTGCCTGTTTTCAACATGATGCTCTGCATTTAAAATCACCATTATGCTTTTTTAAAAAAAAGGCTTTTCCAAACTGTTAACAGCAATTTATAGAAATTAGATTCACTGTATTTGGTAGAAACACGTCAGCCTGTAAAATATGTTTCATTCCCTACAAAAATAGCAATAGTGTCTGCTCTAATCTCTACTTGAAATACAGATAGAAAAGTATCCATGTGGGCTGGAGAGATGGCTCAGCGGGTAAGACACTTGCCTCCTGTGCCTAAGGCCCAGGGTTCAATTCCCCAGGTCCCACATAAGCCAAACCGACAAGGTGGTGGCTCTGGTGTGCTCTCTCTCTGTCTCTCTCTCTATCTCTATCTCTCTGCTTGAAAATGAATAAATAAAATATAAAAAAAGAAAAGCATCCATGTGCCTCTCCTGTCAGCCACAGTATGTCACCTACTACATTCAGTTATTTCCAGAAACTTTTATGCAGATTTAACTAAAAGAAGGAGAGGAAAAGATATTTTAAATATTTAAATATTTAGAATATAAAGCCAAGTGGTAATATTATATCTATAAAAATAGATAATGTCTTGGGAAAACATTACAATGAATACTGTTTTCATTGTGCTATAAAGGGATAATTTAACTTTAGACCCATCAACAGAATCACAGTGACAAATTCTTTCTTGATTTCAGAACGCATTGCGTTTTTTAAAATTGATATCTTTATTATCCAAAATTAGATACATTGTATGAGCAAATACTGTGTTGGTATCCCCATTTCCCTGTCCACAATCCAGTGGGTATCCTCTTCAGTGGGCACACTAGATCAATCTGTGGGGTAGGGGGTTATGGATAGCACAGGAGGCAGCCAGGTTCCCCCCCCCCTTTGTATGATGTTGCTGAGGGGGGCAGTGTCTCTGGATATTCTCCCCCACCATGGCTCTTACAGTCTTTCCTCCCCCTCTTCCGCTCAGTTCCCTGAGTCATGGTGGGTGAGTTTTAAGTCTGCTTTACTGTTGAGATCTTAAGGGTCTCTGTATTTCTGCTTTGGGTTGTGTTGGAAATCAGTGGTCTGTCTTGCTGACTTATCCTGGGTTGACTGACACATAGGGTTTTTTTTTTTTTAAAGGGAAAGATAAAAAAGGTAATGCTTGAATTTTTAAAACCCAATTTTTAAGTTACCCTGAAAATGTAAAATATATATAACTTTTCCTTAGGGGGACCCTCCCCCAAACTACAATTCATGGCTAAAAAGACTCATCTGAAGTAACGAAAGCACGTCCAGCAGACCCTGAGAAGCCAGGGTCTTCCTGTGTGTAAGTAATATGGCCCTACACTTTGGATAACAAGGTCAGGCTCCTGCTCACAGTATTTCTATTAGCCCTGCTTTCTTGCATCTCCCTTCCAATTCTAACACTCAACTTCACAAGGACTTACAACTTAATATGCTGACTTAAGCTAACCACTGGCAATGGAATTCTCTATCAAATTCATCAAATCTTTCATGTCAATAAATGTAAATTTTTTTTCAGATTGCATATTCTGACTTCTCCACTGGGTGTTACCTCTTCCTTAGAAACACCAGTCCTTCCAGCTCTCTGATCATGGGTCCCATTTCGAAAGCAAGCGCTTTGCCTTTCCTTGTTCTAGATCAGCTTCTTACTGTAGGCTCACTGTACCTGTTGGATGATGACTACTTCTCTTCTCAACTCTCATCATTCCATAGCCTGCTACTCATTACCGCCTATAGGACACTGCATTGGGAAGCTTCAAGGACAGAAACATTATCTGATTGGCAAACACTAACTTAACTCTCTAACCAACTTACCCTCTTTGAGGTTTCTGGCTATGACACTATCATCTTGGTTCTTCAGGCTCACAGCCTTAGAATTAATTTATAATATCCAAGACAATGCTCGTATTTTGTTAGTCAATCACATGTCATTAGAACCACAGAATTCCAAATGCAGAAGACTTGGGAATCAGAGCTGATGCCCACCTCTCTATCCCTAGTCCCAGTGTTCCAGTACTCACTAAGCTGAGAAAAGAGCCCAGAACTCCATCTTCCTATGTCACCCTGCTTGTTTTCTCTTAGGACCCTGTACTCCACACACATTTGCTACATGGGACAGGAGAGTAGGAGGGCCTAATCCTTCAAGCTAAGTTTCACTGTTTAGTTGGGGTTAAATACTATCAGAAAGTACAGTGTGAATTCCAAAGAGGAGAATATGAGTTAGAACAGATACCAGAAAAACCAAAGGGACTATGAGAAAGGTGGATGTCCAGAAGCAGATTAGAAAAAAAATCAGACTCCAGGGAAAAAGAGTTTCCTGAAGAAAAAAAGCAAAGAGGCAAGCAGGGACACTCTACGGGCAGAGGGCAGGTGGATGGAACAGAGTTCGTTCACACTATTCCTCCTGTTCTTGAAATTTTGTCATTTTTAATTTCTTTAGGACAACCATTTAAATTTAAGAGGTCTATCACCATGTGAAGTAATCCTATCCTTAATTCCCTCCCTACCCTCTCACTGATAGATAAGCTTGTCTTCAATGTGATAAACAATTACAGGCTCTTCCAATTTTATTAATAAAAAAAGCAATTTGCTGAAAATGGGTTTTTTTTGGGGGGGGTAAGGCAGTTCTTTTTAGCTATATGTAAAACAGAAAAGTGGGAAAGGCTGAGAACATGGTTTTTAGAAATACTTTGAAAGTGGTGATAAAGGTCTAAATTAGTATGAACACATTTGAAGCCAATAGGAAAAGATGGTAGACCCGAAGACATTCTCAAGAAGGAATGATAAGATGCACTGACAGCTTGAATATCAGTCACCAAAGATTTTGCTATCAAGGTGGCTCCAGGGCTACCAGTCATCAACTTCAGTCTGCCTCAGACTCCCTCAAATTAAACTCAGTCTCCTTGGGAGGCTCATGGCCCATGTCAGGCCCTTATCACCTTGGTAGCAGATAAAGGTCTTCCTCCCAACCTTCAAATAGCTCTCGCTCTCAAATACCACTCTAATCTTGTCACACCTTAAGCTCCTTCCCACTGTCTACCAAAGCAAAGCAAACTTCTCTGCGACCTCTATACTCCTTATGCATCTGACCACTGCAAAATAGGCCAGCAACCAGGAATAACTTCTACTGTAAGCAAATGTTTCAAGTATGTTAGTTTTTTGGTCAAAATGTATAGCCTAGTTACTGGTAAAAACAATAATGCTCAACTCGTTGTATAGTTAAATAAATTTTAAAAGCAAGTCCATCTTAAAAAACCAAGGAATTACAGGTGGCCACTCATAATTCGGCATGCTTTAAAATAATGCTGAACTTATTAAGTACATGCCCATTAGGGATGAGTTGATGGTGCTTCAACCTTTATTGTTTAATTAAATATTTGCACTAAGTATCTCTTTTGAACAGTATTTGAGCAATAAGTAAGATAGTGATCTGGTGTCTACATGCAGCCAAGAAATACATGGGCATACTGGAACCAGCTAGGAAAACCACTTTTGACAAATGTTTCACAAACACTGAATGTAATGTTTTTCACTCAAAAGATTCTGTTAAATCATTAGCAGTTTCACGGATTTTACTCCTTAAATAAATTCTTTATATGTCTTGTGAAAGACAGGGATTCTTGTCTTTCATAAGAATAGAAGTGCAGATTCCAGCATCTTTAACTGCGAGTCACAAACCCTGAATGTAGGAGGCTGTAATAAAACGGGACAATAAAAGGTTTCTGAAGGCTGAAGAGATAGCTCCAGTGGTTAAGGTATGTGCCTGCAAAATGTATCATCTGGGTTTGATTCCCTAGTTCCCACATAAAGCCAGATGCACAAAGTAGCACAAGTATCTGGAGTTCCTTTGCAGTGGCTAGAGGCCCTGGCATGCCCATCTCTCTCTGTTTGTGTTCTCTCTGTCTCTCTCTGCATGCAAATAAATACATAAAAGTTTCTGAATGTGCAATGGCCAAAAATTAATTCAAAATCAAATTCATAACAGGCTGCACTGTGAGTCACTGTAGCCTTCATTCTAAACACAGGACATGTGCACTTTGCACTGTACATGGTATCACCTCACACATCAATGAACACTGCAGCTCAGATATGAGGCTCTTGTACTGCATGTTTGTGGAAAGTAGTGTTCTCAGCACTGATGATTATAAGATCTATATATCAATCAATTCTGAAGATATGTTGAAGATATTTTACATCCTGCAGTGACATTCAGCTAAGTTTTAATTTTTTTGTACACCTATATCAATATGCAAATTTGCCTTTATCTCTAATATGTAGTAAAATTGTATGTATACCAAAGAATTGTTTTAACATAATTTTCTTTATAATTTATTATCAGTAAGTGTTTGATATATATACCTTTATGCCAGATTCACATAAAAATTTCTGGGACAAAAAGGGGCCATAAGTGGAAAATGTTTAAGAAGCCCTGGTATACACAAATATTAAATGTTCATAAGTGTTGTGATACTCTTAATGTTTGCCATTTCAAGCTAATGCTACAAAAATTGCTCTATGACCAAAGAGATCTATGACCACTTATTTCCAGGAACCATTCCTTAAAAATATATCACAACTATAAAAGACTACATAATTTGCTATGTAATTATACTAATATTAATTTTATTATATAGTATTGACTTTTATATGATTCTTTTAGGGTATAAGAGAAAGAACAAAGCTCAGGTTTCTTTAGAGCTAAATTAAAGTAAATTAATTATCTATACAGGTGGTTTATGACTACCTCCTGGCTATTTATATTGCTTATCCATGTAAATAAATTAGACCTATGGTTTATTTTTAACCTTATCAAGCATCAGTTTTGTGACTATAGAAACAAACATAAGAAATCACATTGTGGTCCCAGAAAATGTTTTTCTGTAAAAAGCCATAAGGTTAGTAATGTACTCTACTTGGAATGTCTATAGTTTCCATTCTAAGTCCATCATAAAACTCTTAATTCTTGATATATATATATATATATATGAAAAATATATGATAAATATATATATATATATATGAAATAATTCTTGAATTATTTTATTCTTGAGTTGCTTAAAACCAACTAGCAAACATTTGCTAAACACTTGGTATTTATTTACCTATGTGCTTAAGCTGCATTATACTTCATGCTAAAGATAGCACAAAATATTCCAGGTCAAATATAATTTTGGAACCTTGCCACAAGTAAACAAATAATGTTCTATCAATGATAATGGCTCACATATCCACTTTGAGTAGATTGTTTTAAGACACAATTGGTAAGCCAGGCATGGTAGGAACATGGGAGGCTCAGCCAGCAGGGAGGCTGAGGCAGGAGGATCATGAGTTCAAGGTCAGCCTGGGCTACATAATGAAGTCCATGCTAGTGTGGGCTATTTATCAAGACCCTGTCTCACAAAAGAAGATGATGAAGAGGAGGGAGAGGGAGAAAAAGGAGGGGGAAAGAAGGTAAAAAGATAAAAAGGAAGGAAGAAACTGTAGTCAATTGTCATTTAATAAGTAAATGTAAGAATAGGCCAGGCACTATAACCATTTTCACTACCAGGACCTTTTTTTTTTTTTTTAGCATTTTCACGCACTCTTGTAGGATAGATACAAATACAATCTATTATTCTTATTTCTCAGAGAAGATCTATGAATTACCCAAGGGTACACAGATAATAAGTGACCTGGGACTCAAGCCCACTACACTTTAGGAACTGTGTGCGACTGCCCACCAACTACATTTTTAAAACTTAAAACTGCATTTTTGGGGGGCTGGGGAGGTAGGTGGCTCAGTGAGTAGCGTGTGGAGCCCCAGCACCCTTGTAAAATACGGGGCTTGGTGTGGGCCTACAACCACCAGCACTGGGAAAACGGAGATGGAATACTGGGCCTCACTGGCTAGTCTAGCCATGTTAGTGAGCTCTAGGCTCAGCGAGAGAATCTATCTCAAAAATACAGTGGGGACTAATTAAGACTCCTGATGATATCAACTTATCACCTGCACATACATGTAAGCCCACACACATATACACATACACACATTCATACACACCACACACACATACACATGAAAAATAAAAGTCCCCCTGAACTGTGGTTTTGCCTGTCACTTTACATAACTAGTTTCTTCCTGCCCTTCTCCCAAAATAAATACGTAAAATCTGAAAGATATGATAGCTAGTTAATTCATAACTGATAACTTTTATGGTTTCCCAGTAAGGTTTAAGGAGACTATTAAGCAAATGTTTTCACTGTATAAGTAAATAGTAAATACACTTCTACCTGAGATATAACTTGTATAAAATAGATTCATCTTTCTTCTCTAAAAGACATATTATACTATTTAAAAACTTATGGCTATGTTTTCTTTTTAAATCTAAAGACTCATTTTATTCCTTGTGCTTCATAATATCTCCTGATTGAGAATCTAATATCATCTAATAATTATATTCTAACAACCATAATAAAAAGTATCTAGGCCGGGAGAGAAAGAAAACTGGAGCAAAAGCAGCAATTAGCACAGGAAACCAGACAGTTGATGAAGAAAAAAATTAATCAAATATACTCAGCTCTTATCAAAGGCCAGTAATAAAATGATACATGATGTGAAATTTAGATAACAAAAAACTATTTTAATGAATGCTATCTTCTTTGCCTCAAATTTTTCAGTAAATGCTAAAAGGTCACTTAACTGAACAAAATTAAATCTAGTATTTTGCTCAGTGAGTCAATTTAACCTTAGATATAGTAGAAACTCCTTTTCAACAGATTTTAATGAACAAGGTTAAAGAATATATGGAGTGATAATTTATTTCTAGCTATTATAGTACATGAAAGAGTAAAATACAAAAGGGATTACTGAAAAAATAGGAAGAAAAGGGCAAAAACACCCACATCTAATCTATTTAATAATTCCTGCTTTCAAAGACATCTTTTAGAAACCTTTGATGCAGGCCAAAAAAAATTATTATTGACTTAACTCTTAGGATTTCAAATAGCTCTTAAACAAACATGGAAGGCTAAAGTCTGAGCCTAAAAACCAGTCAAAAAGTTATTTACTGTGACCCAACCTTTAAACCAACAATACGTGAAGCACAATATCCCATTATTTCCCCCTAAGAGCTTAAAGCGGCCTTGTATAATAAGCCTGTATGTCAAATCTGACTTGTAAAGGCAAATAAAGCTTGCTCCTCAAAAATCATGACCTGAAGACGTGAAAAGTAGTAAAATAAAACAAGATTAGAAGATGGAGAGTAATCTTTAAAAATTGTAAATTGATCAAATGTAGCACTTAGGTCATTTTTACAAAAGGAGCCACCAGGGGTTTATAGGAAAGTATGTGATTATAATCAATACTTTCAAAGACCACTCTAGGGATTGTGGGAGAATGGAAATTTGGAGTCTGGCTGGGAGTCTATGGCAGTGATCCTGAAGATGGTGGCCAGGACTGAAATGGTACCATTGGCTGGGGTTGGATTCTAGGTATTTTTAAGACTGACAGGACTTGTTGATGGATCAAATGTGTGAAGAAAAGGAGACAGTTAATGACTACTAGCTAATTTCTAGACAACTAGAAAGTGCTGCTATTTCTTGGAATAGGAATCAAGTGAATGCCATTTTAATAAGGGAAATCAAGAGTTATGTGTGGATATAAGTTTGAGATGTTTATTAAGCTTTGGGGAAGATATAATGTTAGAAATAAGTGCCTGGAGCCAAAAGTGTTGTTTGCATGTTGTTGCTGTCACTGTTTTTGAGATTGGGAACTTGCTATGTAGGCCAACCTGGCCTTGAACTTGCACAAATCTTTGACAGGTGTACACCAACACACCTGGCTTAAAAAGGTTTGATCTGGAGATAAATATTTGTAATTCATTAGTATATAGATGTCATTTAAATCCGTAGAACTAAATGACCTTGCCTAGAGAGAGAATGATAAGGAAAAGGAGATGCAATCTTCAACATTCAGGGGCCATTCAAGCACAGAATAGCCAGCAGACAGAGTTAGGAGGAAAACATGGAGAATGCTTCACAGGCTGGAATGCCCATCCTACCAGACTACCACTGATTGTGGGCAGCCAGGAATGGAGACGGCTGGCAACAGGACACCTGGTCAGATGTGTTTCAGGGCTGTGGTGGAGACAAGAGTATTCAGTGGAAAAAGATACCACATATCCTCAAATACAACCTTTCTCTTTTGGTGTTCCCTTTGTTTCACATGCTTGCACACTTCTACTAAATGTCAAATGCTTTTTTTGTTTTGTTTTGTTTTTTTCGAGGTAGGGTCTCATTCTAGTCCAGGCTGACCTGGAATCACGGCGATCCTCCTACCTCTGCCTCCCAAGTGCTGGGATTAAAGGTGTGCGCTACCACACCTGGCTGTCAAATGCTTTTTTAATGGCAGAAGCCATCCATGACTTATTCATCTTTAAATCTTCAATGCTTCAATCTATGCCTGGCACATATTAGAAGATGAATTTAATGTTTGCTAAATTAGTACATAACATATACTTGGTAGCTACAACCCTAGCTCTTCTCTCTTACTCTTTCACTAAAGAAAACACATCTTAAAATACCCAACTAAGTTTTTATTACATGGATACCTTCTCTGGTCCATTGAGGCGGCATGGTTTCTAGTAGAGCCACAACCAATGATAGGAACTAACTCAATGATATCTTAAAATATACTCAGGTTTCCAGATAAACATTTAGAGCCTAAAGTCTCCAGGCCAAACATAAAGAAAATGTTCAAGCCTGATTTTACCCCTGAATAATGTCAGATGAACTCCTTTAATTATGAGCAAAGCAGCTACCATATTAGTACATTACAATATGTATGCTTAACTCTCAAACAGAAGTAATTAGGAAAAAAAAAAAAACCACCAAAACAAAGGGCAGAACTATAACTCAATCCTTTCCCAGGACCAAAACCAAAACCACCCACCAAAACAGAAGTCTGGAGGGTGATCTGGAAGAAATGAAAGCATTGACACTTTCACAAGTTTTTAGGAATTATGCTATTTCAAAATAGTACTTGAAATGTAAATACAGGAACATTCTATAGAGTTACTTACATTTCAGTAATTACTAGGGTTCTGAATTTTATCAAATTAGATTTTCATATTATCTATGTTCTATGATGGCCTTAAGTGTAACTTATAGAGATTATTCAATAAAGGAAGTCTATAAAAATATAAACACAATTTTAAAGCCCTGTTCAAAACTAGTTTTTTTCCTAATTTCAACTTTTCCCCAAACAATAGCCACACCTTCTACCATATTCAAGAGCTGATGTAACATATTAAGCAATCTACCCGTTCAATATATCTGTCTGCCTAAGACTTCCATATATAATTCTAAATATAAACATTTAATCAACCCAAGTCTTTCATTACTAAACAAAAGACTGAATGTATGTTCACTAAATTGATACTTATTGCTTTATCTCCCCTATTTCCATTTCAATTGCTTCTGACTTTATTTACTTTTTAAACCCCACCTCAATCCTTCTCCTTTAAAATCTTATATATTTACATTATCTACAAAATAAAATATATCCGATGTTCATCTCTAATATATCCTATAGTGTAGACCCCAGTTATTTCTGGCTTGGACCACATACTTCTTCCTAACTCAACAGATAACATCCAGATTCACAATAGAGTCATCCTGTACACAGAAACCAGAGTGATTTGAAATCACAGCTGGAATCATCTCAAATTTCTCTTCAGTGTCTCCCCAGGAGTGAGAGAACAAAGTCCAAACTATGTAGTAAGGTAACCAACCTGCTCTAACCTGCCTTCACTCTTTCAAACCCAACTCTTCCCCTTCCTGTACCCAGGTAATAAAGTGGAACAGGTTCTTTCTGGCAATTCTCAGATTCTGCCCTAGCTTTTCTATCAGTGTTCCTTCCTTACCCATGACATTGCCTCTGCTGGAGATGTGGCTCCCCCACATCTTTATTTGCTAAAACCTTAAATGACCAAGGATCTTTTTCTAAATCAATAGCATAGGATTCCAAGAAGTTCATGTTATCTGTCTAACAATGAAGTTGCTATGAAATGAGTAGCCAAATGCACTAAATATAAAGGTCAATTCAAGGTGCTGAACTGATTTTTGAATCTTTCAGCAGATAAGATCCTCTCTATCTTAAATTGCCAGCTATGGAAATACTAGGTAGGTTTGGCCTTTACTTGAAAATATTAGTAGAAACCTTAAAACCAGTTCTTTCTAGCTGGGTGTGGTGGCTCACACCTTTAATCCCAGCACTCAAGTGCCTGAGGTAGAAGGATTACACTGAGTTTGAAGGTAGCCTGGGCTACAGATGAGTTCTAGGTTAGCCTGAGCTAGAGTGAGACCCTTGCTTCCAACACATAGTCAACCAGTTCTTTCCAAAGGTGTAAAATTACAAGAAGAGCCCTAATACAACAGAATTTATAGATAGGTAGAAATTTTGGAAAGAAGAAAGGTTAGACAGAGAAAAGAAAAAAAGGGGAGAAAAAAATCAAGACAGAGAAGGTTCTCTGGCAAATGTGTCATGAATTTGTGCCATATTTTTCAGTTTTAATTTGTCTTTGGAGTCATAGCCATTAATTTATCATATGCCCTGGCAGAGTGGCTTTCTAGATTCTTGCTAAAGTCACAGGAAATGTTGTATTGAGCTGTGGTATGCAGGAGAGTCAAATGCAGGGCTATGTTATCTTCTTTATTATAAATATAGAGATGTTCATGATATATTTTAGTGGTATCTTTGCAAACATTCCACACACATTTGGCCCAAAGTGGCTGAACTATGGTGCCAGCCTCTTTGTGACAAAGAAAAGGTTCACTGCAAATGGTTAAAAATGACCCAGCTTTGATCCACTAAAATTCTCATTTTCCTCCTACTGCTGGCTCTTTCACCAATTAGCTAACGAGCCCTACGAGCTGTAATTTTTCTCAAGTGCAAGTGGAGCAAATGGAAAGGCTGCATCTGGTGATTGTCCTTGGTAAGCTTCCCTGGAAACCATTCTAAGAATTCTACACTCCTTTCCTTTTCAATTCTTTTCTTGAATGTGTTCCAATTCTTCACATATGTTCTTTCCTTCTCCTCCCAACTCTGGTGCCAAGGCTCTCTGTCTATCTTTTTAGGCAATCTGGCTACTACTTTTCTCAGGGAGAGGCATTCTCCTTTGCATTGAGCAAGCAACTGAGCATTTGAATAAGCTTCAAATATTGCAGCATGGGGCACAAAGTTGCTTTTTCCTAATTAAAAAAAAAAGGCAAGAAGGAAAAGGGAGAAGGAATCAAACTGGTATAAAAACATCATAATGAAACCTAATTCCTTGTAAACTAATAAATTTAATAATAGAATTTTTAAAAGCAGGTGTGCAGACTGAAGATGGGTCTAAGTTAAAGGTTAGTAAGGCTAACATATTTAAATTCAGCCTCGCTAGTTTTGAAGCCAAACAAATGGCATCTATCTTACTTAATAAGCATGACAGTGATACTGGAGCTGTGGTGCGGTGTCAGCCAGTCTGCATCCTGACGTGGCAGTTGAAGGGCACGCTCTTCTATAGAAGGCACATTGTTGAAAACTCATAAACACACAATGATTTAGGAGCAAGAAAAAGTAAGAGAAGGAGGGTGAGAACTACCTATGTCTTAAGACACAATGAATCAAATGCTAAAAAATTCCGTTCACCTGGAAGACAGGCTAGGTTGTGAAAATTTCCTATCCTATGACCCGTGGAAGCAGAGAATTATCTAAAATAAACAATCAAGTTACAAACTCTACGGAACTACCATGGTACTATAAAAGAAAGTAACATTGGGGACTAAACTAAGGTCTGCTTTGATTAGCCATACATTCAAAATTAAACAGAAGTATATTTTCACAAATTTTATAAAGGCAGTATTTTCCTACATGGTACCAACCAAGGCAAAATAAAACAATTAACTGAATCTTACAAAAAAAAGAATCTAAAAGGGCTAGAAAATGGCTCAGTGGTTAAGATGCTTGCCTGCAAAGCCTACTGACCCAGGTTCAATTCCCCAGTGCCCATGTAAAGCCAGATGCACAAAGTAGCACATGAAAATGGAATTCATTTTCTGTGGCTAGACGCAGACACCTGTTTTGTCTTTCCCTTCTATCTCTCTCTGCTTACGATAAGTAAAAATATCTTAAAAAAAACAGCCGGGCGTGGTGGCACACAGCACTGGGGAGGCAGAGGTAGGAGGATCACCGTGGGTTTGAGGCCACCCTGAGACAACATAGTGAATTCCAGGTCAGCCTGGACTAGAGTCAGACCCTACCTTGAAAAACCAAAGAACACCTGCTTTGTGATCTTCAGGGATGGAGAGAGAATAGTCCCTGCCTCCAAACAAAAAGAACCTTGTAAGCCTCTTTGCTATAGTTGGATAAGATAATATTTGAACCAACCAGTTTTGAAACTTTAAGCAAACATTTTTAAAATTATAAGGGAGAGACAGGAAGATCACAAGTTAAAGGCTTGCATTGCCTGTAGAATGAGCAAAACACCATTCTAGTAACTTAGTGAGACCCTGTCTCAAAACAACCAAAAAAAAAAAAAAAACTTTTAAGAGATGTTTTACTCCAACCATAACTCTAACTTCTGAACTCACAATATTTCCCTGCCCATTTATAAATGTTCTCAAGATTTCTTCTCTGAAACTTGAATATGAAAGGCAAATCAAGTTTGTTCAATGTTTTGAAGAAATGAGGAATTGTGATTTGAGAATATGAAGATCTCAGTATTTTCAGATTTTGTTTACATGAACCTTGATAAATTTAGTTCATTTTTTTGAGTATATCTATAAAAACTGTATTCTGCTGAAATCCTAGCTTCCTAAAATTCCTAAATTCATTCTGTGAAAACCTAGGTCAAGTGGATTTAAAGAGTAAATCAAATAATATGGACAAAATGAACACCCTGATACTTAATTTAGTAAATAAACCTGTTGAAATTTCTGGCCCTTAGAGTCATTAGGAGAAAAGGAGTAAATTGTCACTTCACATAAGCCAAAGCCACTTGGTAGCCATTTGTCTTCAAGCACCTCTTATATTATTAGCACAAGAATGTTGGGAGCAATTTTGTATGAGGAATTAAAAAAAATCGCTTTTTCCCCCAGAAAGAGCAAGCTTAACCATCTAGAAAAATTTCCCCAATTATCTAACACAAGCCAACATTTTCCCAAATAAGAGCTACAATTACAAGTCATGAGCCCTACTTCTGATAAAGAAAGAAAAAAACAAGACCAAGTAACTATCCTGCCACTGAGGGTGAAAGCTCAGCCAGATGCACATTGCTGGTAACTGTTACTGTGCCCATTGGGAAGCCCTGGTCTGGCTGAGCCAGGAGAGGCATAGAGGGCTTGTCTGTGAAGCTTAGTTGCATACTGCAGAGGACCCTGTAATACCAAGGGTAAACAGTCACTCATACAGCCTTCATTGCTACATGCGGCCTCTTGCCATTTGCATCCAACTAGGCTTGACATCTATACCCCAATTCCTGCTTGCTTTTCTAATTCTCTCAAAAAGTATTTCTGGAAAACAAAACAAAACAAACAAACCCCACAAGTGTTTCTGTAGCTCAAGTGGCAATGAGGACAGAAGACAGGAACTGGTTAAGTCAGGCAGAAGGCAGTGCTAACTGCAAAGGCTAAGTCAGCTTATTCAATCCCCCCTCCCACCCGGAGCAGTTTTTCTAGAGAAAAGGAATTTAAAGGCTAACTCAATCTACTGGGTTCCACACGTAGAAAATCTCCTTTTCCTTTCACTGCCTCTGTATAGATTGACCCCATCCGTTAATCTACATGCCCAGATACAGAAGAAGGCAGTAATGATATTCACAGGCAATAGGAACAAACAAAGCCACTGACTTCGACACTTTTAATTAAAACAAGTAAAATGGAAAAAAATCAGGAACTAGTGACAGATTTGGAGAGAAAGAACATTTACTCTCCTGCCTCCTAAAATAAAGCACTCTCCCTTAACTTTAAGCCTGAAAACATCAGGGTATATACAAGAAGCAAAAAGGAAGGCCTTGCAGAGGCCTGTGCTTCAGAGGTCACACAGATCTCACTCATCCTGACCACTACTTTCTCCCTTCCCTAAGTGGGCTTCTTAACCCCACCAATTCCCTGAAAAGCAGATGGCATCAGTCAATCTCACTGTTCAACTGCACAGTTTGCCTTTTGTTTCTCAAAGTGGCTGGCTGACCTACTGTCCCTAGATTCCTTTCCCACCCAGTCAGTGTCAGTTCCCCCTAACCAGGTCTGTTTCTTACTGGAGGCTGTCCTCCTCCTGCAGTCTCCTCCCAGCCTGGCCTGCGTGTTTCTCTTTACATCCCCTGACCTACCTTCTTTCCACTGTCATTCCGTCCCACGCCCTTCCCTCTGAACCTGCAAGCTTATCTCTCCATCTTGCAGGGCTGAGTTTCTCTCCACTGTCTGCCTGCCTGTGTATCTAGCTTCCCCATATGTGCCTCCCACTCCACGCTGGCGCTGGCCCCTTCATTGCAGGTGCACCTGTCGGGAAGTAGCTACTGAAACACTCCAGTTTTGTTATTTCTTGTATTTCTGTGTTTTCATTGGTGGCTGTATACTGATCTAGTCATACTTGAGGCTTTCTCCTTAGGTGTAGGAAGGTGTCTTTCTCCCTGTAAAAGCACTCCTCGTTGTTTCCCAGCCCCTCAATCCCCCACAAAACCTGGGAGTGTTTTTCACCATATGCTTCTCTGGTGCGTGACACATGTGTTCACCCAATTCTTTGAGTGTCCTTTCTGAGTACTCTCCGACCTTCCCTGCTGTGTTTACCGGTACGTTAGCTAATGTGAATTCATATGCTTCCCGATCTGATCTGCACAGCCTTGCGCCTCCCCCTGTGTGGGAGCGCTCGTCTAACCTCAGCTGGCTCAGGTTCACACTTCCGTGGCTCTGCCTGAACTGTCTTCTCTGTGTGCATTTAAAGTGCCTGGCACTAGTGGGAGCTCAACAGATGTTAATTCTTTTCTTCACTTTTATCTGAATAACTATGTTCGTCTGTGCCCAGTGTCCCTCTGTCTCTCTGTGTTTTTGGGAGACCAGTTGGAGAACACTTTCCTTAATATGGACTAGATCAAGTGGAACCTTTTTGACAGGATTCCCGGTGGGGTTGCGTTTCTTGCTTCTCAGTAAAATGTCCCCCATATGGAATGTCCTATCTCTCCCTCCTCCTTACCCCTTCCTTCACGTCCACAACCAGCTTCCTGTACCCCTGGTTTCCAGGGTCTCTCGTGGGTGCCCATCTCTCAGCGTGAAAGCCTTCCTGAACTGAGACTCCAACAGCGCCATACATGCCTCCGAGCCTCGCCCTGTCCGGGTGTGTGTCGGTCTGTCCGTCCCCGAAGGTTTCTCTTTGGGACACGGGACGGGAGGCAGGCGTCTCTGCCCAGGATGCGGTATTCTCCCCCCACCTTCGGATCGCGCCCCCGTCAACCGCGGAGTCAGTTCCGGAGCCGGCACGGAGCTCCTTTCCTCGGAACCCCGGGTCTCTCTCGTTCGGGGCAGTGGGTGTGTGGGGCTGAGCCCTCGGGTGCCTCGCCGGGATGCGGTCGGGCATCGCGGCCGCCCGGGACTCGGTGCGTCCCCGGGAACGCCGAGTCCCCGGGAGAGCAAGGTGTGTCCGGGCCATGGAGGACACGGTGTACGATCCCGCCCACACGCCGACTGCCAATGTCCCCAAGTCCCGGGGAGGACGAGCGGGGCGCCGGGCTCCACCGCTCCCATCGATGCGTTACCCCGAAAAGGGGGCCGGCCGGCCGGTGCCCGCGACTCGCCCCGGGTTCTGGACGGGTAGCTGCGCGCGCCCCGCGCCCCCGCCCCGGGCGGTGCGGTCATCTCACGTCTCCCTCCCGGGACCCCGACAAGTCCGAGTCCCGGACCCCGCGGGCGCCGTCGGAAAGTCCCGCAGCGGCGGGCGAGCGGGCGGCGCAGCCCGGGCCGGGCTCGAGGAGGCGCCGGCCCCGCCGCCAGGGGCCGCCCGCCCGCCCCACGCCCGGACCGCGGCGTCCGCGACCCGGCCCCGCCGCCCGGGGCCCCCGCTGACGGCGGCCGCGGAGAAGCGGCGCCCCGTCGGCCCCGCGCCAGGTGCCCGGCCCGGGGGAGGCGCGGCCGGGCGCAGAGGTGCCCGCGGGGTCCCCGGCCCGGTCCGCTCACCTTGTGGCTCTGGTACGTCTCCAGCGCCCGGATGGCCGTCTCGGTGAGCTTCACATGCAGCACCGTGATGTGGTCCTGCCCCAACCGCCCGCACGACAGTCCGTAGCGCTGCTCCTCCCGCAGGCCCGCCGCCCCCCCCGCCGCCATCTTAAAGTCCCCGGGGTGCCGCCGCCGACGCCGCTCGGGCTCTCGCCTCCACTGCGGCCGCGGCTGCCTGGGCTCCTGCAGCCGCCGCCACAGCTACGGCCATCCCGCGGCTGACGTACTGTCATAGACCGCCTCAGCCAGACCTCGGCCTTCCACGGCCCACACCCGCCCCGCCCTCGCGCCCAGAGCCACGCCCCTGGGACCTCCTCATTGGTCGAGCACTCCTCGGACCGGTTCTCATTGGCCGCCCTTCGCTCTCACGGGGGCGGGGCTTCCAAAGTCGGCTGGAGAGTTCTGTTCTCGGGACGGGACGTCCGACAGAGGAAAAGGCTGACGTCGAGGTGACGCGCGGAGTTAATCTCTTGTGACGTCACGGCTCGTTGTCCGAGCTCGTCCGCCGCGATTGGCCGGACTGATTGGGCCTCGGGGGTTACCGGGTCTGCGGACGGTGAGGGGTTGGAGTGGGCGGGTGACAGTCCTCCAGACAGACGTGCGAGGCTGGAGGAGAGCGAGCCGCCGCGGGCGGTCTCGAGAGCTCCGCGCCGCGCTGGAGCAGGTGGAAACGTCAAGTCCGCCACGGTCCTCACTTGTGTTTAGATGGTGTTCAAAAGCCCGCCAAAGGTCTCCACGAGTGTGGTGGGCATGGTGCCCGATCGTGCCCGATCGCTCTGGAGGGTGTCATGTAGCCAGGAATATGCCCTTTTCTTTCCATGGCGTATGGGTGGGGTGGCTTCTCCTTTCCAAGGACTCTAGACAAAATCCAGAGAAGCGCGGACACCTCCCCTGCTCTGGTTCTGTTTTGACTTGATAGGGGCTGGGAGCAAGCCTGGGTGAAGAGGGGAGAGACAGAGGGGCCTAGGTGTGCGGAGGCCTGGCATCCTTTCCCTCTCCAAAGCGGGAGCCTAAACTAGTCCACTTTGGGCTGCGTGTGGATAGGCTCCCGGAGATGAATTAATTGGGTGATCAGCAACACCAGATTTTAAAAAAAATGCTGGGACGTGATGGCTCACGCGTGTAATCCCGGTATTTGGGAGGTTGAGGCAGGTGGGCTTCCAGTTTCAGCTAGAGCTACACGTTAACACTTTAGATTCAGTGACACCCTAGTTCAAAAAGCAACAAAGCAGGGCGTGGTGGTGCAAGCCTTTAATCCCAGCACTCGGGAGGAGGCAGAGGTAGGAGGATCGCAGTGAGTTCGAGGTCAGCCCGAGACTACACAGTGAATTCCAGGTCAGCCTGGGCTAGAGCGAGGCCCTACCTCGAAAAACAAAAACAACAAAAAGCGACAAAATGTCAACATTAACAATATGACAATCAAGGGAAAGGTTTGAAGCATTGCTAAAATTCTCCCCCCCCAAAAAAAAGTATAGGTAATTAGTATTTTCCTAATCATTAAATCAATTAGGACTAAGAGTTTCCCCATGATTTCATACACTCCTCACACCTGAATAAATTTCTTTTTACTACCGACTTTCAAGCATCCTATGTGTATAATGTAAATCTCAGAAACAATTTTCTATAGAAAATATATGTTCTGTGGAGAATTTCTATAGTGTAGGGATTCAGTGGAAACACCTGTACTAAACCTTGTTTCATCATGAAAAGAGCGGTTTGTAAATTGACTTAATTTCAAGCGAGCGTCTTTAACCACAGAGCCATATCTCCAGCCCAATGGACTTAATTTCAATCCACTAACATTGGCTAACTGTTAAGACATGATTAACACTTGTTAATTTAGTTTGCTTTAGTGTTAATACAGTGTCATTTCTCATAAATTCATTGACCAGGAAATTACCGTAATTGTAAACAAATGGATTAAGAATTCTTCATATAGAAGGGAAATGAAGTTGCTTATTTCCTAGTTTATTCAGCTTTCCAAAAGTACTTCATATCTTAGTGAAATAGTCTAAAAAAGAATTCTGTGCTTGAATAATATTTTGCTCTTGTCTTCTTTACTTGCACAGAGAAGAACTGACCTGACCACACATCTAAAGCCTTGATTATTTTCAGGCAGTCTAAGGATGAGGTGTGTGTGGGGGGGCAGAGGCTTGGCCAGAACAAGTAAAACCTGTACCCCACTGCTTTTCCAGTGAGGGTGGGTAAATTTCCTCCCACATGACATCCTAACTTAGTCTTCTCTTACTCAGCACTCCTGATGACATCCAAGGAGTGAGGGAGGAACAAGAGTGGTTTTCACCCTAGTTTACAGATTTTCAATCGGCAGCCCCTTCCTGGAAGATTTTTTTTCTTAATTGTAGATAAATTTTTCTTCCATCTGATTTTAATGGGTAACAAATCATTCAGTGAAGTATATCATGGTAGTGAGTTAGTGTATGTTTGCACTCTCTTACCACCCTCTGAGCTTTCTTACTAGGGAAGGAAGTAATCATCATGCAGAGAGTAATGTGGTAATCTAGTAAGCAGTGTCTAGCAGACATCTCAATTGATGTCTCCCAGACATAGTACATATTATGCCTGCCTGAATCAGATGGTCAAGTTGTGCTGCTCATAAGGATAATTAGTTTTAAGGGGGTGGATGAAAGTTGCTCTTTGGGAAACTTACCATTGTGTCCATATTTCCAGCATCTTTTATTGGGTTTAAATAATTCATTGAATGCCAGGCTTGAGTGTAAACATGCTGTGGAGGATTAGAAAAAATAAAGCTTATAGTTTCTAGAGTTTTCTGTGTAACTGTGGTGAATGAACCAACATACAGCAAAGCAATTAAAGAATTAAAAAATGATAATTTGAATATTGTTATTGATAAGCTTACATGCAACAACAACAACAACAACAACAAAAAAACCCACAGAAGCTCTTTTGTGGAGGCAGTGGATAGAACTTTAACATTTCTTGATGGTCAAGTAGATTCTTGATAAGTGGAGGTGGTACAGATGGAGAGAGGCCAAGAAGAAAATGAACTTAACAATCACTCTAATGAACCCATTCATTTTATGAATGGGGAACAGAGAGACCCGTTAATCTAAAGGGAATCTGTCTAACCTATTATAATCAGAAGAGACAGCTTTTTACATCTTCTCTAGTATCCATATAGACTAAAAAGCTATTATTTAGATTTAAATAAGAAGAAATCTACTTTATAAGATAGTTCAGCATAGGAAAAAAGGAGAAAAGGAAGTAATCTGATTCAGGGCCTGCCTGTCTCTGATGTTTAAGTGTGCAGTGTGGGCAGAGAATGTGTGAACATCACAGACTTCTCTGGTTTTTGAGCTGGGACATCCCTCTCTGGTTGCTGTATGTTTAATGACAATTTCTGGTATTTTTGATGTGTGAGGTAACCAATTCAGACACTTTCAAGGATCATTTGGTACCCAAATGAGTGAAGCAGACCAGAAAAAAAATGGCATAGAGATGGAAGGAGCTGGGGGCATAGAAGGGGCTCAGCTTTCCAAAAGTAAAAACTTTACTCAATACTTTATATCTAAGTTAAATAGTCTAAAATAGAATTCTATACTTGAATAATATTTTTCTTTTGTCTTCTTTAGGTGCACAGAGAAGAACTGACCACACGTCTAAGGACTTGATTATTTTCAGGCAGTCTAAGGATGAGGTGTGTGGTGAGGTGTGTATTTCTTTCTTGGAGCACCTAATTATTCCATGTGAGCAAGCATGGAATGCCCCATTGACAGATCTGATTTTTCAAGTAAAGCTAGAAGACATTTGCTTTTACTGTGAACCTTATGATTTTTTCTTAATCATTTGACTAACAAGTTTAATGTTTGCTTTCTGGATATTAAAGTCATTGAATCATGGTGGAACAAGACTAATCCCACCACTCAGGAGGCAGAAGCAGGAAAATGCCTAGTTCCAGGTCAGCCTGGGCTACAAAGTGGGAGTCTGTCATAGATAGATTGATAGATGATAGAGAGCCAGGCATGGTGGCACACACCTTTAATCTCATCACTCTGGAGGCAGAGGTAGGAGGATTTCTGGGACTAATGAGTGCATTAGTGAGACCCTGGGTCAAAAAATCCAAAATAAATAAATAAAAATAAAAACATAAATAAAATCTTTGAGCCAAAGTTATTCAGTTTCTAATTTTCAATGTCTGCTTTAGAGATCTTTGATATAGATAGCCAGTCTGCCATATACTATTCTTAGCAGTTTTGTGAACTACCTTTCTTTCTTTCTTTCTTTCTTTCTTTCTTTCTTTCTTTCTTTCTTTCTTTCTTTCTTTCTTTCTTCTTTTTTTCTCTCTCTTTCTTTCTTTCCTTCCTTCTTTCTTTTTTTGAGGGAGGGTCTTGCTGCTCTATCCCAGGCTGACCTGGAATTCACTATGTAGTCTCAGGGTGGCCTGGAACTCACAGTGATCCAGTGATCTTCCTACCTCTGCCTCCTGAGTGCTGGGATTAAAGATGTGCACCACCACACTCAGTTAGTTATTTCTTAATCCCACTTATATAAAAAGCCAGTGCTTACAAAAGTCTTAAGACAAGGCTACCTTTTTGAAAGAAGAGGAAAGAATCCTTTTGGGGTTATAGTGGAGAAACTCATGGATGAAGTCCTTTGCATTCTCTTTCTGGTGACTTCTGTCCCTCGTTTCAGCAGACCAGCAGCAGTACAATGCCTTACTTTTGAGACTTTGCCCAGATCTGTGTAGCATCTTTTCCTTTCCTTGGACACAACTCATGTAGTAGCATGATGGCTTTAAGCAATTTTCATAATTTGTAGAAAATAAAAATATATGACAAACATACATTTCAAACTAAATGATTATTGTATCCTGTATGAATATGTTTCATCCTAGTCCATGCAAATATAAGGAATGTTGCATTGCATTATTTATTGTTGCTGTTATTTCTAAACCTGGCTCCTATCTCATGGAAGGGTAGAACAATACATTCAAATATTGTTGAGTTAGTTTTGCATAGCTGTGAATAGAATACCTGAGAGCACAACTTAAAGCCAAAACAAAACAAAACAAAAAAAGGTTTATTTTAGTTCCTGGTTTCAGAGGGCTTACACAGATTGTAGGTCTTGGACCATGTGCTTGGGTAGAACACCATGCTGGCAGGAATCTGTGGTGGGGGATACTACCCATCTTATGACAGAGAGAAGGCAGAAAAGATCAGAGGTCAGTCATAACCCTTAAAGGCAGCCACCCCCACCCCAGTAGCTTAGTTTCTCTAGCTAGATCCCATCTCCAAAAGTGTCCATCACCTCTGTCAGCTGGAGAGGAAAGGGAGGCTCTTCCATGATGATATCCATTCCAATCTGTACAATCTATAATATGTTTAGTAATTTCACTTTAAAAAGGGTTTAGAATAGACCATGGTATAAACTGAAGGAACTAGAGGACCTGAAATGAACCTGAGTTTGCATAACAAAATTCTGGTTTTCCTTAGGCTGTGTGTTTATCTTTGGTAGGGGTAAGGGTAAGGGGTGGCATAGCTGTGAATTTTGAGAAGACAGACTAAAGCTCTTTCTAGCCACATACATGAAGATATACATCCATGTGATTTTCTGGAAGGGACACTTATCTGGGAACTTTGCTTAGATCAGAAGCCTTTGCATACCAGTTTCATCCTCCCCCTTGGATGATGGAAGGATACTAGATTTGGCCTGTGTATCTCCTGGCATTGGCACTTCTCACAGCTATCCTCCTCTTGACATCCACCTGCACACTTAGGCCCCAAGTTTCTTTCCTCCTCCTAGAAAAGTCTGATCTGGGTGTGGGGAATGTCCCACTCACCACTCTGTACCCTACCTGGCTATTCCTGCTGTGGTAGTTTGAATAATGTCCCCCAATAGATTTTTTTTCCTAGATTGGATTTCTTTTTTTTTTTCTTTTCTTTTTTTATTGTCCACAATGAGTTACATTATTTAGTGGGCAAACAATGAGTTGTTATCCCCAGTTCCCCAATGCCCCTCTTCCCCATCCCCAGTCAGCTGGATATCCTCCTCCATGGGCCGTCTGGATCAGTCCTTGGGGCAGGGGATCATGGATAGCCTAGTATTCAGCCCAGTTCTCCTGGCCCTAGTATGTTGTTACTCAGGGGCATCATGCCTCTGGATATTCTCCCCCACCAAAGCTCTTACAATCTTTCTGCCCCCTCTTCCGCTCAGTTCCCTCAGTCGTGGTGGGTGTCCCCCAATAGATTTAAAAGTTTATTATAATTGTAAATTGTCTCCAGCCAGTTCTGGCTGGAGGAGGTGTGTCACCTTGGCCAGATCCTAGGGTTCAGCCCTAAGGTGTTTCTGGGGTGGGTCTGGAATTCTAGCTATACATATGCAAAAAGTAGTCTGAGCTCAAGCCTGGAGTTCTTCTTGTTTGTTAGTTCGGAATGTGCTTGCTTGCTTGAGGTGTTGGTGGTGGGTTTCTCTGTCTCTGCTTGAATTTGTGAAAGGGAGCCAGCCTTTCCTTAAGTTCCCTTGGGTCTGTTCCTTCAATAAATACTTTCCTCCCCAAAATTGTGTTTAATTTTGGAGATTCATCCCATCAGCGTGTGGCTGACTACGACACCTGCATCAACCCCCACCCTCTAATCCCTCCTTCACTCTTGGGGCTGAGCAC
>PVHP010000600.1:123835-136960 GCA_004024765.1 Zapus hudsonius
TTTTTTTGTGGTATGTATTTGTGATGCTTAGAGCCCTTGGTATAATGAATATACACAGTACATAGGTGTCCATTTGGAAAAGCTCAGATAATTTTAAATTATTACAAAGATTTATAGTTGACACATCTTTTCTTTTATTGCATGTCATTCATCTCTATGATTTATTTGTCAATGATCCTTTGGTCAAAAGCACCCCAACGATATCATTTGTTCCCTTGGGAAAATGCCAGCTACTTTATGACATGGTTTCTATAAGTTATTGTGATAGGATGCACAACATAAGTGTTTCACATCTATGAACTTAGGAGATCATTCAGTTCCAATTTAGAATTGCAGCTGTGGCTGGACCTATTTGTTTTCAATGAGCAATTTATTCAAGTATTGTGTTTATCATCTTTGACTTTTAGATTTATTATAGCCTAGTGTTTGGGGGCATTATGTTGCTGATTTTCATTTTTAAAATTAAGAATCATCATGACAGTTGTTAGAATATTTGCAGAATTAGAAACACGGGGGCTGGAGAGATGGTTTAGAGGTTAAAGCACTTGCCTCCAGAGCCTAAGGCCCCAGGTTCAATTCCCCAGGACCCACATAAGCCAGACCCACAAGGTGGTGACCCTGGTTCTCTCTCTCTCTCTTCTCTCTCTCTCTCTCTCTCTCTCTCTCTCTCTCTGTATCTCTCTGCTTGAAAATGAATAAATAAAATTTTTAAAAAAGCTGGGCATGGTGGCACACACCTTTAATCCCAGCACTGGGGAGGCAGAGGTAGGATTGCCGTGAGTTCAAGACCACCCTGAGACTACATAGTGAATTCCAGGTCAGCATGGGTTAGAGCGAGACCCTACCTCAGAAAAAAAAAAAAAAAAGAAAAAGAAAAAGAAAGAAAAGAAACACGGCAGCATAGTAGTCTACTAAAGGAGATAAAAGGACAGGCATATTGGACAAGAAGCATTATATAGGCTCTAACTCAGTGACATGGGGGTTCTGAATGGCTAGCAACCATTCAGCACAGAGTGGAAGACATGGGTTAGAATTTGGATCTCAAATGTTCTTCACAGGCACTTATGTTTCATCTAGGTCCCAGATGATGGTGCTGTTTTGAGAAGTTGTTGAACCTTTGAAATACAGGACCTAGCTGGCAGACATGGACTGGGTGGGACTTCTGGGTTATAACCTGTTTTGGATATCTCTCTGCTTTCTGATCTTCCAAGATGTGGACAACCTGTACCACAGAGCCCAGAGCAGACCCAGCAGCCACCCCAGACTTCTCTACCATGATGGACTGATGGATATTTCCTGACACTGTGAGTCAAAATAGATCTATCCTCCTTTAAGTTGCTTCTATCAGTTATTTGGTCACAGCCATGAAAAAAAAGGAACTAATAAACTTTGTATCTATGAAAATTAAAGTAGTAAAACATTTTAAGTATGAGAATTTTATGAGGTAGTATAAGGTATTTGGGGGAAATCAATAATTTGGTTTAGCTGTCAGATGGGACATATGTAGGTACCTGGAAACAATTATGAAGAGAGTTTTTCATGGTTCTTGAAAAGTATGGACTTCTACCTGTGAGCAATAGGAATAAAGACTTTTAATTGGAACTTGAGTGACCTAATCTGTGCTTGGGCAGAAATATGAGAAAGAAGTTGATTGGGAGATACTGGGGGGGGGGGATAAAAACTAATGAAGCCCTGTGTTTAGGAGTTGATAATGGGAATGGAGTATAAGAGGAAGAGGTGAAAGGTTCTAAGAAGGTATATATAGGTGGCTGGTTTGGCAATGTTATTTAGGTAGGAGAGATGACTAGACATGAGGAATGAAAATAACTACTGTCTTCAAGTTTGGTCTACTAGAAGATGTGATATAAAAATAATAAGTACATCAGGAAATGGGATTAGTTTATGTTAAAAGTATTATTGGACTCATTGTTGGGCAAACATTTGAAAACCAACCCCTTGGCATAATAATAGTAGTTATAGAATTGGGCACACTTTCTACTGGAGGAAAGAGGATGAAAATGGAATGAATAGAGGAGTTTCCCCAAACCCCATGGCTCTAGTGAGGGCTGTGTATCCTTAAAAACTATTTAGAGAGAGAGAAAGAGAGAGAGAAAGAGAGAGAGGAGAGAGAGAGAGAGAGAGAGAGAGAGAGAGAGAGAGAGAGAGAGAGAGAGAGGGGACATGCCAGGGCCTCTACCACTGTAAACAAACTCCAGACACATGTGCCACCTTAAGCACCTGGCTTTTTGTGAGTACTGAGGAATGAAACCTGGGTCCTTAGGCCTTCCTGGGTCCTCAAGCCTTCCTGACATTAACCACTGAGCAACTCTCTCCAGCCCTGTGCATCACTTTTCTATTTAGAAACATGGTCCACTGTTATTGGCACCAATATCTTTTGCTTGTGTGTGTGCTTGTGTGTATTTCCAAGATTTCCTCAGTAGTCACATCACTTGCAGTCCCTTGCATACAAATGCTTTGTATTTTTTTGGAGGGGGAGAAAAAGGAATTAATCACTACCCTTTAGGCACTGCCCTTATTTGGTATACACACTTAGATATGTATTGACTGTGAATATATCTATTAGGTATATCATGGCAGAAAGTAGATGACCATTCACTGTTGGAGACAACAGTTGGGGAGCATGAAGGCACTTTGACCTGGAAGGTACAAGGACAAAGGGGATTACTGGGTAGGGTAAGCAGAGAGCCCAGTGATCAGAGGTGGTGTGTGTTACTGGGAGTTTGAAACAGGGTACATCTGTTTAAGGCTAAAGGACTAATCTGAAAATAGTATTAGTAAAAGATAATTGCTACTACCCATTATCATATGCTTATTGAATAAAGTTTGCTTTGTGTATAGTATTGTTTTTCCTAATTGGGCCAAAATGTCAAATCCTAGGAAATACTATTCAACTGGGAAAAGGAAAGAAATCCATGTATACCCAAGGGTATTGTTGAATAGTACTAAACATGTCAACCTTACTTTCAAATTGTTATAGCAAATTAATTTTAATAATGACTAATTAACATAAGTCAGTTTGATAAACTATCATCTGATATCAGAAGCAGGGCTATTAGCTGAGAATAAGGAGAGCTGCTCTGTTTCTGATTTGATCCCTCTAATTCTTGCCCTGAACACATGACTTCTTTTATATATAAAGTGACTCTGGGTCATTGAAAAGTTAGTGTTATCTGAATTGTGACATTTGTTTTCAATTTCATTCAATTGATCCATTGTAAAAAAAATAAGAAATATAAGTTTTGATTTGATTTACCTACAAAAGAGTAATAGAATCTAACATTGATATCCACATTTCTTAAAACCCATGGTCCACAGTGTGGATGGCTTCTTATGACTGACCACTGATGAAGAATCTGAGACTGAAGTCAGCAGATTTTTTTAGCAGATTTTATTAAACTTCAATAAAATAGAATGCCAGGCAGCATGATTTAGCACTGTCAAATGTATGTTTTTGTATGGAGAAAGATGGCTGGGCCAAGGAGATCTGAGAATCTTTGCCTCTTTTTTAGGTTTCTGAGTCTTTTTGAAGAAATTTTTCTCTTGTGGTATAAAAATTAAGCTATTTTTATAAATTCACTCTGAGAATGTAGTTTCAAAGGGCAAATTCACTTTCAATATAGAAAATTGGAAGATTTTTTGGGGGCATTTGCAATAATAATTATCCTTAAAAAGTTTATTGTAAAATATGTAAGTTGCTCAGCATAAGCTTTAAAAATTTTTACTTTTAATTTTCACACCATAAAATTTCTTATCTGTGACATAAAATTTTATATATTTAACAAATGAAACAGTTCTATGTCCCCCATAAAACTTATTGAAAATATGAAAATATTATTCCTCTCTCTGGCTATCTCAAACCTGGCAAACATTAATCTCTTCTCCTCACTATATTTTGGCCCTTACCAGAACTTCATGTAAATTGAAGCTGATGATTTTCATTAAGCACAATGCATCTGAGATTCATCCAGTTTCTCTTTTTATCACTCAGTAGTATTCTTTTTGTGGGCATTCAACAGTTTGTTTATAAGCTGAAAGGCATTGACATTATGCCCAGTTAAGGATGATTATGAATAAAGCTATTGTGTACATTTATTAATGGTTTTCATGTGAACAAAAATATTTTTTTCTCTTGGGAAAATACCTATGAGTGTACATGACAACAAGTACACACTTAACCTTCTAATACATTGTCAATTTTCTGAAGTGGTGAACCATTTGCATTTGATGGTTTGTTTCTCTGCAGACTTGCCAGCATTTGGTAATAGGATTTTGTTAGGTTTTATTAAATTATTTTTTGTTTTAGTGGTTCTAGAGGATGTAATGTTAAACTGAAATAATTTTGGTTTAAAATTATTTTCTTGCTCGGGATACAAAGTTTGTCCCAAATAGTCTCTGTAGATAAGTAAACTATAGCTTAGTTTAATGTGAGAATAACTGTAACCTAAACCATAAGTATACCTTTGTCAGTGCCTTTTTATTTTGCTTGTTATGAAACAATCTCACTATGTAGCCAAGGCTGGTATCAAACTCCTATTCCTCCTGCCTCAGTGTTCCTACTGTGATTACAGGTGCACACCACCAAGCCTGGATAGAAGTATATCTTTGTAATAAGCAACTAAACCTTAGCCAACCACAGGCTGTCAATAGCTCAGTCCATGTCCCTGTAAGGTAAAGGTAAATGCCCAGTTCAGCCAATCCACTTGTTTCTTTCTGTATGTCACTTCCATTGTTATGACTATAAATGTAACCTGTACATGTGGTCAGATGGGACACTCTTAGCCATCTTTGGAAAAATGTGTGGTTCTACAACTTCTTTTTTCTTGTTCAGATATACTTTGATAAATTTAACTGGTCTCAATTTTTCTTTTAAGAATAGTAGCTTCTCAATTGCGGCCTTAATTTGCATTTCCCAGTGACTAATGCTCTAGAGAACATTTCATGTACTTATTTGCCATCTGTGTATCTTCGTTGTTGAGTCTTCAAAGCTTTTGTCCTTTAAAAAAATTAGATTATTTTTATATTGTTAAGGTGTGAGATATGTGCCTAGGTTCACTTTTTTGCATTTGGAGGTATATTATTTTAAAAAAGACAGTTATTTTTCCATTGAATTACCTTTGTACCTTTGTCAAAAGTCAATTTGACTCTAGTATTTGTGTGAGCCCATTTCTGGACTCTCTATTCTGTATTGATCTGTGTTTCTATCCTTTTGCCAATATGGCACTGCCATAGCTATTGTATTTATACAGTGGAATTAGCTTTTGAACATCTCTGCTTGAGAGAAATCCAAATTTTATTTCAACAATCTCATTTTAGCAAGTGGATTATTTTCCAACCATTTAATGTCTTCAATCTGCATTTATTTTAAAGAGATTATAAACTTGGAATGCATTATAATTGACTTTTTTTTTTTGGTTTTTCGAGGTAGGGTCTTGCTGACCTGGAATTTACTATGAAGTTTCAGGGTGGCCTTGAACTCACAGTAATCCTCCTACGTCTGCCTCCTGAGTGCTGGGTTTAAAGGTGTGTACTGACATACCCAGATAACTGTATTTCTTTTATCTCTTTACTGGACAGAAAAAGAAAGACCTTAGGCACTATGGCATTTACCTTGTGCTTTCCCAACATCAAACTTGAAATCCAAAAGTTTGCAAAAGAACCATATGATAAACTACTATCTGTAGAAGTTCCCTTGAGGGACTTCCCAAGCAGGCCTCTTGCAGGCCCCTCTATTCTGCCCAAGCAGACATGACAGTGGCGAAACTTTCCCAGTCATTGATAATCAGTTTCCTGTCTGGTAGAGTGGCAGTTGGTGGGAACCAGCTGTTATGATTCATCCCACTTAAGATTGCCTTTTGAGGAGTGACGCTAATAAGAGCCAGGCTGAATGATGTCTGATTGGAAGGATTTTCTTTATAAAAAGCAGTTTGATTTCTAGTGCCTGGGCAATTGAACTTTTCATTTTTATAGTAGGTATGCTCCAATTTCCAGTCTCTGTGTGAGCTCAGTGAATAGATAAATGTTATTTTCATCAAGTATTTGTACCAGCTGTTATTTCTTCATGAAAAACAAACATGCATTGCAACTTCTATTAAAAAGAAAGAGGGAAGAAAGAAAGGAAAGAAGGGAAGGAAGGAAGGAAGGGGTGGGGAAGAAGGAAGGCTAGAGAAATAATTCAAAGCAGAAGCAATTTAGGGAAGGAAAGAATTTCCTTCAGTTTATAATTTTGAGGGAGAGTGTCATCGTGGTGCAGAAGGCACAGCAGGCCTGAGTAAGAAGCATGTATCACATCTTCATATCATCAGGAAGGAAGGAGAGAGACAGAGAAAGAGAGACTTGCAAGCAAGGCTGGGCTATAACATGTCCAGGCCAGCCCCCAATGACCCATTTTCTCCATTCAGGAAGGTTCCATTTCTTAAAGGTTCCACAATTTTCCCAAATAGCATCACTAACTAGGGATTAAGTATTCATACATGTAAGTCTGTGGGGGACATTTTACATTCAAACCTCCACACCATGTAAAAGCTGGTTGGTGTGGCTAATGTTTGAAATGACAGTGTGCCTATGCTAAGAAGCAAGGCAGAGTTAGGGGTCTTACAAGTAGGCTCATGGTCCAGTGGCCCCGGGGAATGCAGCAGCACTCAGCATCAAGAGTCCCTGCCTCAAACAAGGCCTGATGTTTCCTCTGACTTCCACATGCTATGACACCACACACACAAACATGCATATGCATAACACTGTTGTAGGCAGCTTCTCATTGCTGAGACAAAGAACCAGACCAAAAGGCAGCTGGTGGAAGGAATGGGCTTATGTTGGCTTACACACACGAGGGAAAACTCTATGATAGCAGGGAAAATGACTGCGTGAGCAGAGGGTAGACATCACCTCTGCCACAGCACTGCAAACAGCCAAAAACTGGCAAAGGGAATCTGGTTATAACGCCCATAAGCCCGCCCCCAACAACACGTCTGCAATCAGGTTCCAATTCCAAAATTGCCATCAGCTGGGGATCAAGCATTCAGAACACATTACATTTGTGGGGAACATCTGAATCAAACCACCACACACACACACACACACACACACACACACACACACACACACACACACACACACACAAACAAGGGAAGAAAAAGCTTGTTGCAGTGCACATTGTTTTCTATCTTTGGATATTACTCCAAAAGACAGAAAAAAAATCCCTACTCAAGATTTGCTTTGTTACATTGGGGATGGTGTAAGATTTCTTTTGAACCTAGGGGCATAGTCTTTCTGTTGGCTTGCCAAATTCAGATTCATCCTGCTTTGTTTTATCTTTGTTTTTGTCACTTCCTTAGCTCTGATAAGCTTAGAAATGTTATTTTAAGAGACAGAATGTTTGTTAGGGGGTTGAAGCCATTTATAAAGAGAGAGAGAGAGAGAGAGAGAGAGAGAGAGAGAGAGAGAGAGAGAGAGAGAAACTATTGTAAATACATTTAAAAGAACAATATTAAAACAATATATTTTGAAATGCTGATTAGGGAAATGTGTATTTTTTATAAGTTATTAAAAGTTAATATTGATTGTCCTTAAAGAGAATGACTGTGATTAAAGTTGGGAGATACCAATCATGGTATCTGCTCATTGGAGGGAGGGGCCTTCTACTAGAAGGCATGTACGAGATGGGCCAAATTTCTTCAGCATCACTGTAGAAGCCTTTGCTATGTAAATAATCGTCCAGATAAAAGGAAATTAAATTATAGTTAAATTTTTTTCTAATACTAAGAAGTGCTGATTTCCTAGAGCCAATTAAAAAATTAAAGTTGTCCAATTAAAGTTGTGCTGGATGGGGCTGGAGAGATGGCTCAGTGGTTAAGGCACTTGTTGGTAAAGCCCAATAACCTGTAAAGCCAGATGTGCAAAGTGGCTTACGTATCTGGAATTCATTTGCAGTAGCTGGAGGTTCTGGAACACCCATTCTCTACTGTATGTCTCTCCTCTATCTCCCTCTGTTTGCAAATAATAAGAAAAAAAGTTGTGCTAGAGATTCAACATTATACGATGCTTGGTAATAAATGACTTTTAGCTTTGGATTGGTGATACCCTAGGGCAGTTCTCAAACTTTAGTGTACAAAAGAATCACCTGGGGAGCTTGTTAAAATTTAGGTCCCTGGGTCCCAGCTCTGAAAGGTTTGAATTTAGTAGGTCTAGGAACTAGCCAAGAATCTGCATTTTAATAACCTTACTTCCTTTGGCACCCTTGGCTACTTCTCAAAAGGTTACAAGATTTTTGAAACAGAAATTTTGCCCTAAATTGAATTTTAAACTATTTATTTAGCATAAGTAAATATGACATGTAATGATTTCCGAACTAGTTTAGAATTCCTAGGTGTAAACTAGGATGTAACTTTCAATGAGCAGCTCACATAGACTTGTTAGATTTCTTTCAATTAAGTTATTAGGTACACAATTTCCATTTCCAGGTCATCTGTGCACTCAGAGATGGTATTAGATAAGTGAGGTAGCCCAGGCAAAGATAACCTAGGGGATTTCACAAGGTTCTTCTATAATCACTTATTGCCTACTGTGTCCTTAATGATGTTACTCAGGATCCAATTAAGTTGGCTGTGAATATAGTAATTGATCCCTTGATAATAGCCAGGGGGACTCAACTCTTGTAGCTCTGCCCCATAATAATCATGCTAGAGATAACATAGGAGATTTTACTTATATTCTTCAAGGGTGCTTTTCTTTCTAGGGAGAAGGCACAATGTGCTCTAGAGGACATCTCTCCAAACACAGCAGGGGTCTCTAGAGAATTCTCTGCTTCTAATTCAGGACTGCATCTATGACCTACTTTTAAAAGTAATTTGAAAATGCCACCAAACTTAAGAAATCAAGACCTAGATACCTCGCTACATATTCCATAGACCTAAAATGACATTGTTTCCATCTGCCCACGTCAACAGCTTTAATCTGTTTTGAATAGAGTTTTTCCTTATCTTTGTTGATACTCAGATAAGGTGAAACATGTCTAATGTCTAGACTCAAAGCAGTTGCACAAATGAACCTCATGTAAATTGTTTCTTTCTGTACTTCTGTAGCAAAGTTTAATAGTTTGGATATGAAGCGTCCCTCTAAAGGCTTCCATGTAGGTTAGTGGGTTCAATCACTGAGAAGTGATTGGATCATAAGAGCGCTGACTAATTAATCCATTGAGGGATTCAAAATGTGATGTCTTTATGCCTGTCTCTTTACTACCTGGCTGCTGGGAGCTTCTGTAAGACCATCCATCTATACATGTGCCCACTTCCATATTATTTCTGTCTCACCTGGAGCCAGTAGACCATGGACTGAATCTTTCTGTAGGTTGTCTCTGTCAGACATTTTGTTGCCACAATGACTAACACAAAAGGGAATCAAATTTGTTGACCTGGTGTTCATCTTCAACATTCCTCAGTGTATAGAATTAGAATGTTAAGACTTTCCCCCCTTGTGTCTCACGTATAGACCTGACCTAAGAAACATCTCTGGATTTGTGAGCGTACCAGTTTGCATTACTTGACAGTCTTTTGGATGGTGGACTGAAGGAATTCTCTTCCTGCCAAGTACTCATTCCGGATCACTAACAGCAAGATTGTGCTGCTTTGATTTTAATTGCTTCAAGGTGTTTTTTAAAAATATGATTCCTACCATCTATCCTAGTTGAACTTGCATCTTTAACTCTCTAAAATCAGACTGTGTTTTCTATAGTTATTCATCTATAGCTATATATTGTCTAGCAGACTTGTAATAGCAGGAGTTGTAGAGTGTGCTGAAGGCTTTGGAAAGATCACTGAAGGACTGTGAGAATGAATAGCCTAATCCAGGCTGTCCTGAAGCCTCTGTGATATTTTATCTCTCACTTACTTCATTGTCTGACTGGACTAAGTATATTTACCTAGATCATCAGTACAGTAGGGGTGACAATAGTACCTATGTCATGAGCTGAAGCACTGAATGATTCAGCATTCAACACTTAGAACTGTTGATTAATATACATGGCATACCTATCATGCCCTCAAGGCTCATCCTGAGCAAATCTGAGCAAATTCACCTGGAGTGGGGCTCAGGTATCACGGTATTCTACAATCCTCTCCAGATTACTTTGTTTTGCAGCTAGGGAGGAGAGTCGCTGGACTACCAGATTATTCTTATGCTTCTGTCTCTTTCCTTTTGACATTTTGGGTTCTGCTTAGATAGCATTGTAGGAAAGCATGACACGAGGTACATTCAATTGTGGTAGATACTTCACTATTCAAAGTGAAGAAATTTCTCAGCTCAAAATATTGGACAAAGAGTTTTGAAGCTACTTACTTCAACATGCTATCCTCTAACATCATGTGGAAACCATGGCATGACTAGTGTGGTTGATTGAATCAGATGTTCCCCCATAAACTCACTTCGTTCTGAATTCTTGATCCCAGCAGATGGCAATTTGGGAGGTGGGGCCTTGCTGGAGGGGGTGTGTTGTTGGGGGGTTGGGTTAGGGATGTTATAACCAGCTTCCTCTTGCTAGAGTTGGGCTCACTCTCCTGCTATTATTGTCCACCTGACATAGCCAAGAGGTGATGTCCAGCCTCTGCTCTACCATCTTCCTCCTGCCATTATGGAGTTTCCCCTGGAGGCTGTAAGACAAAATAAAAAAAACTTTCCTCCCATAAGCTGCTTGTGGTGGGGTGCTTTATCCCAGCAATTCAGAGGTAACTGCAACAATTAGTTAACAAAGTCAGAGGATACATGCTCGAGGAGAAGAGCTTGGTTTTTGGAGACTTAGTTGTAATGAATTGTGTTACCAGATGGCTGCTTAATTGTGCTATTGAATGAATTAGCACTACTTAAATTTGGGAAATTCACACCCAGCTTTATCACTCCTATCAGTGAATTGGTGGCAGCATCCAAAAGATCAAAGTATATTTCTGAAAAAACCTTAAATGGTTCATATTTCAGATAATGGATTTCAGAAGCTATTAAGCCCCATCATGAAATATTGATAATTTTCCCAAAAATATTTCCTGCAGATAAAGTAGGAAAATGTAATATTTCCTGCAGATAAAGGAGGAAAATGTAGAGACAGAGAAAAAGGAAACCCAAATCACTTATAAATCCTAACCTAAAAAGCCATTACTAAAAACATTACATACCAATTCTTTCCAGTGTGTGTGTGTATTATGTACATGTATATGGGGGGTGAGGATTATATACACATATACATAGCATTAGACTCTAGACCGTACCACAAATAAAAATGTGCATGTATTTAAATTCTATCACTGATAACAAAGTCCCCACCTTAGGCGAAAGCATATTTTTTGAAGTAGGGTCTCAAGTAGCCTAGGCTGGCCTTGAACTCCCAATGTAGCTAAGGATACCTTGAACTCCTGATTATCCTATTCAGCACATCCCTAGTGCTGGCATTATAGGTGTATACCACCACATTAGGTTTTATTTGGTGTTGGGGAATTGAATCCAGGGCTATATGTGTGCTAGGCAACTAAGCTAGATCCTTAGATCCCCAAAGCAAAACATTTTAAAACTTTTATTCTTTTTTACTTATATATTGCATATATTATATAATAATGTCAGTTTCAGATAAAAGATGTAAGTGAAAAGAAGTTAGACATTGTTAAGGGCAGAGAAATAAGACTAAGAAAAATAAATAATCTGTGTTCTTTCAGAATATCATTTTAATTTATCAACAAATTTATTTATGGTAGAGCTAAAACGTGTAGGGCTATAAAATTATGGGAAAAGTTTTGGATCTCAAGAGTACTTCAGAGAGAATTAGTTTAGCTTCACTAATGATGTTTTGGGAATGTCTCATTGTATCGCTTAATTATACTAATGATTTAGGAAGTACTAAATACATAAGAATATAAACATTGTTCCTGCTAGATGAGTTCAGTGTGGTCCCTGACATTCAGGTGTTGGTGCCCTGTCTCCAGGGCAACAGTTGTGAGAGGTGGAACCTTAAGACATGATGATGAGGTCATGAGGGAGAGGTGGGGCCTTAAGATGTGATGATGAGGTCATGAGGCCTCTGTCCTTGTGGATGGAATCATTTTATCATGGGGTTTGGATTTCTCATAAAGCCAGGTCAACCCTCTCTTGTTCTCTCCTGCCATGTGATGCATCTACTATATTATATGACAGCAAAAAGAACCTTATCTGATGTGGACTCTCAACCTCGCATTTACCAACTTTTGAAACCATGAGCCAAATAATTTCTTTTTGCATTTAACTATTCTCAACCAAGAGTGATGGCACACACTTGTAATCCCAGCACTTGGGAAGTGAGTGCAGGAGTATTAGGAGCTCAAGTTCAGCCTTAGTTGCATGGTGAGTTCAAGGCCAACCTAGACTACATGAGACCCTGTCTTAAGACTTCCACCCCCCACTGGAAAATTTTGTCTTCAATATTCTGATATAGCAAAATCAAAAATTAAGGAAGTGCCTAAAACCTTAATTCATTTTTCCTTCTCCCTTCTAATACTTAATCCAAAGTCCTGCTGTTTTTCTGTATTTTCGGTCACATAGGAATTGTATTCTTTAAAAGTAGAAGGATTGGGGAGATGGCTCAGTCAGTAAAGAACTTGCCTTGCAAGTGAGATGACCTGAGTTCAGATCCCCAGCATGCATAAGATTTATGTGGGTGTGGTGACCTGACTGTAGTCCCATAGTGCTGGGGAGGCAGAGGCAGGGGATCCCCAGGGTAAGCCGGATGGCAACACTAGCTGAATTAGTGTCCTCTGGGTTCAAGTGAGAACATCCTGCCAAAGTAAATAAGGTGAAAACTGATTAAGGGAGACACACATATGCACATGTATGACCATACACATGCAAACTTACTCACCCCCCCACAACAACAATAACAAATAGAGAGTTATTTATGACTATATCCTTTGTAGATATATGTAGAAATTATGGAAATGTGCTGAGGAATAAACATAAAGAATTAAGAGATCCATACTTTCAATTCTTGCTGCTGGTTTTGTTTTTTCCATGGTTATTAGTGTCCTTTAAGGTGAAAGACAAATCTTATGTTGGCAAAGGATTCTTGGAGCCATTATGTAACAAAGACTGCTTTTAGTA